>JAUTXW010000522.1:0-224563 GCA_030620095.1 Kuschelorhynchus macadamiae | reverse complement strand
AAGGTTTCCAATTGAGTCACACTTGTCTAGGTCTTAATGTTTGTTCAATTAATTTGAAAACCGACACTTTTATGATTAAAAAATACAAGGTGTGTTAAAAATCTTAACTAAGATATTACTGGTTCACATATTCAGACACTTTTGCTAGATAAGTAGTACTTTCCCTCTGTAGTACTTAACGAGACATTCAACATCGAACCTCTAGGGATGTACAGGGTGTGGTTACAAATCAAGACAAACCGGATGGTGTTTTTACAAAAGCCTAGATGGAGCACAAAAATAAAGACGGATTTTAACAATTTTTTTTATTTCTGTGCAGTTTCCGTAGGCTTTCGTAGAATATGCCACTAGAATTTGGATGTCTTGAGGTAATCTAGACGCAAAACGTATTTCAAAACGTGAGTGAGTACAGTGTGTCAATGTACAGGGTGTCCCATTTTCGTAGGTTTTACGGGGTTTCCAGCTTATGAGTAGAGATAGAGAGATGCGGTTTTCGCGACACTTTTCGATGAAACTAAAGAGGCCGCAAACAGATTTGCCCTTTAGTTTCCGGGCTACAGGGTGATTTTGAAAATTTGTCATTTTCGGACACCCCCTGTAACTCAGCTATCGTAAAATATATTTAAAATGTTTCAACTGGTATTTATAGATTTTTTCACGTAGAATTCAGTGGCATACTCAGATTTTTGCTGAGAGTCATAGTTTTTGACATATTGGCATAACCTACTATTTTTTAAATGGGAGACCCTATATATTATTTTTTCATCTTATTCTTCGTGTCGAGAGCTTTTCAAAAACAAACCATAAGTCATATTTATTTTCATAAATAACATGAAAAAATGCATTTTTCTTTAAACGGATTTATGGCATAGCAGATCAATCGAAATAAGAGAAGGTGGCTGTGGTAGCCATGGCAACGCCAACAAAAATATGATCAGGCAGCCATTACTGCTGTCATTTTTGGCATTATTGCGTTTAAATTTTTCTTGACGTCTATTATAATTATTGTTTTTAATATGGCTCAGAATCAAAAATTTGAATATTTTGAGAAATATGATATGAACGCGTGTTTTATATTGTCTAATGAAGATGCAGATCAGGCGGCAGAGCTTTATCTGAACAGGTTAGTTCTTTTTTATCTTCCTGCATTTTGACTTTATTGGTTCGCTCTATTTTATCTTAGATATCCCGAGAGAAGACAACCAGAAAAAAGAATTTTTCAAAAAATTAAAAATAATCTTTGCCAATATGGATCTTTTAACAAGCCTCGATCGCGAACTTACAATAAAGACAACGAAGAATGTGAGGTCAACGTTTTAGCCCTCGTTCAGACAGCTCCTGAAACATCTTGCAGGAAAATAGACGAAGAGGCGGGTGTACCGAAAACCAAAGTGCAGAAAATTTTGAAAAAGCACAAATTCAAACCCTATAAATACAAACTTGTGCATCATCTGCATCCTGGTGATGCAGAGCGCAGATTGGAGTTCTGCAATTGGTTTATAAATATGAAGGCAGAAGATATCGATTTTGAAAAAAAGATTATTTGGTCAGACGAGGCACATTTTACTAGTTCAGGGATTTTAAATAGACACAACACGCGATTTTGGAGTCAAGAAAACAACCATGTTATTTTTCCTGGGGAGCGTCAGGGCAGATTTGGATTCAATGTCTCCTGTTTTATTTTCAACCGAAAAATAGTTTACCAAATATATGAAGGAAATCTGAATTCGATTGGTTACGTGCGAATCCTAGAAGACGCATTAGGAATTTTGGATGATGTTCCCTTGGCTCAACTAAATAGGATTTATTTCCAGCAAGACGGAGCTCCAGCCCACAATGCCAGAATAAGTCAAAACTGGCTTAACGACCATTTTCCTGGAGATGGATAGGAACACACGGACCTGTTCGATGGCCACCACGATCCCCTGACCTCTCAGTTTTAGATTTCTTTTTGTGGGGTTATTTAGAAAACAAGGTTTATGTAAGGCGATACGAAAACTTAGAACAACTAAGAATGGCCACCGAAAACGCTTTTGCAGAGTTACAAAGACAGTCATTTACAATAGAAAATGCATTAAAAAGAATTTTTAAAGTTTGTCACACTTGTAGGACACATAATGATCTACAATTTGAACAATATTTGTAGTTTTAATGAAATTATAATTATTACCTTTTACCTACTTCCTAATTTTTTCTGATGCTGTTACTTTGTTTTTTCGTTAATAAATATTTGTTAACTTTTTCCATGGCTCCACAGCCACCTTCTCTTATTTCGATTGATCTGCTATGCCATAAATCCGTTTAAAGAAAAATGCATTTTTTCATGTTATTTATGAAAATAAATATGACTTATGGTTTGTTTTTGAAAAGCTCTCGACACGAAGAATAAGATGAAAAAATAATATATAGGGTGTCCCATTTAAAAAATAGTAGGTTATGCCAATATGTCAAAAACTATGACTCTCAGCAAAAATCTGAGTACGCCACTGAATTCTACGTGAAAAAATCTATAAATACCAGTTGAAACATTTTAAATATATTTTACGATAGCTGAGTTACAGGGGGTGTCCGAAAATGACAAATTTTCAAAATCACCCTGTAGCACGGAAACTAAAATGGTTAGGGCAAATCTGTTTGCGGCCTCTTTAGTTTCATCGAAAAGTAGCACGGTGTCGCGAAAACCGCATCTCTCTATCTCTACTCATAAGCTGGAAACCCGTAAAACCTACGAAAATGGGACACCCTGTACAGTTCTGGTCAAAGAAAAGTGGTACACCTAATGCAACCAATTGCTCTATCGTACCACTGATAAGCAATTCGTTAGAACTGGTACATATTCAAACCCACCAGTATCATAACCATTGTTGATCCTGCCAAATATTTTAACCATAGACGTTCCGTCCATATTAGTAAATTTATAATTTTACGTTATACCCGTATAAGCCAAATTTTGAATAGAAGTATTTTATCAGTTTATTTTTAAACTGTGAATTATATTTTTAGAAATATTTATAATAAACAACAAAAGTTATGCTTAAAAAAAATGTATTCTTTTTCTAATCTCTTTGTATTGAGTGTGTTTTTTAAACGACTCTTTCGTACACGGCTTCCAAAAATATTTATGTAAAGATCAGTTTCTGAATTTATTGAAATTCCAAACTTAACTGGGTCAAATGTATTTTTACCTTTTAACAATGCTTCTTTAAATAAATTTTAAAGATGCTTTTAAGATTCTTTCGTCAATGACTTAATAA
This sequence comes from Kuschelorhynchus macadamiae, assembly GCA_030620095.1. Classification (NCBI taxonomy): domain Eukaryota; kingdom Metazoa; phylum Arthropoda; class Insecta; order Coleoptera; family Curculionidae; genus Kuschelorhynchus; species Kuschelorhynchus macadamiae. The sequence continues at coordinate 221,309 of JAUTXW010000522.1, read as the reverse complement.
TCTGCCATTAAGGCGTAAAAACATGTAAAATATTAATTTACTTTTTCTACAATATCTCGTCAAAAAATCCATTTAAATCTAATTGATGAATTTCCAAGGTAGGAAAATATTTCTTTAATATTTTGTTGTCATTACATTACATTTTTATGAATTATTGTTTTAAGAGTTACACTTATGTTTGCGTTTTATTCATTTTTAACTTAAAATTGAATAAAATATAGTACAAAATATGTATTTTTTAAAAGAGCAGTATTTTAAATCTAGGCACAAAGGTGGCCGGACCCCTCGGAGCGGCCCTGGCACCAGTTTTGAATGTTTGGCATATTATAACCTCTAGCAAGTGACAACGTAAAAAACGTCAGGTGCAAAAGCCAGTTGAAAGGAAATTTGATGAAAACAATTCACAAGACTTGTACCACTTTTCTCTGAATAGAACTGTACAGGGTGGCCATTTTAAGGTGATACAGTACCTTATCTAGAAAACGATAATAGTTACGACAAAAAGTTCAATACAAAAGTTGTTTGCATTCAATTAAATTTTTATTTTATTTCACTTTTGCTCATACAGGTTGTTTCGTTTTGACGTGACACATGTCAACTTTCTTAATTTAAATGGGATACCCTATATATTATTACATATTTCGATTCTACTGTTAATTTGCGAAAGTTTTTATAATAACATCTATATTTGAATTCTTTATCGTTTTTGAGTAAATTGAGGTTTTAGATTTTTTTTAAAAAAACATATTTAAAAAAAAATTTTACCTATAAAACTTTAATGGAACCGACTAATATCCTAAACATACACTACTAAGGGTTCAACGAGTTTTCATGCTGGTCTTACCAATTAATATACAGGGTGTTAAAAATGGAGAGCAAACCAAACAGAACTTTAAATGTAAAAATCTCCTGTTTTCAAATGGCACACCCTGTATATTTTTATTTCATCTGATTCAGCGTTCAATTACCTATCATTACTCATATATATGTCCAATACCTGAAATGAACAGTTTCGATTTTATTAGCCGTTTTCTGATTTATCCCGGAATTTTGCCAGTAAATGAGATCAGAAATTAAAAAAATCAACATAGGCTTAGGAAATAACCTAATGCAATTGCTGACTTAAGTTGACATTTGCTATGTTTGTCGTTTTTGTTTAAATTTTTTCTGCGAAATTTGTTAAAAATTGGCTTTATATAGTTTAGATGAACGTTTGAAATTATACAACTGTTTCATAAAAAATAATAAAAATCCAGGGTTAGCCATTAGAGAATATTCGAGGGAATATTCTAATAATCGAGTTCCCTCCAGGACTATATTTTTTCGAATTGTGCGTGATTTGGAAAATGGTGTTCTTAGAAACTATAAAAAAAATTGTCCCAGTTTTGTCCTTACTGAGGAAAAATAACTGGAGATTTTACTTTATTTCAAGACAAAGACATTGCAGGTGTCAATAGAGGAAGTATTCAAAAAACACTGCAGGTGAATGGTTATCATCCTTATAAATTTCTTCCAACTCAATTATTATCACAATTAGACTTTAATGAAATATTGACTTTTTGTTGTGATATTATGGACCGGCAGTTCGAAAATGTGTTTTTTTCAAAAGTGCTTTGGACTGATGAGGCCTCATTTAATACGGCGGGTATTTTTAATCGGAAAAACACTCATTACTGGTCTCCAACTAATAAACATCTAATAAAAGCAATTAAAAAACAAGGCCGTCAAACCGTAAATGTGTGGTGCGGAATTATTTGCGACCGTATTATCGGACCAATATTTTTTGACAGGTCGTTAAATGGCGAAAGATATTTGGAGCTGCTTAGGAATGAAATCATGCACCTTATCAAGGACTTGCCAGCAAATATTCGAGAAAATATCATTTTTCAGCGCCCCTTACCACACGGTTGCACCGGTAGTAAATTTCCTTAATCAACATTTTCCATTGTGGATAGGAAGACATGGTTTAATATCCTGGCCACCACGAAGCCCTGATTTAAGCTCTTTAGACTTCTTTTTGTGGGGTGCACTAAAAAATAAAGTTTTTAAAAATAGATCTAATAATAGAAATGAGTTAAAAATAAAAATCAGGGAAGAGATCAATAATTTTAATGCATCTAATTCGGTAAGGAACGCTATTCGAAAAATAGAGGCTATTTACACTTCATGTATCGCAATGGACGGTGGCCATATTGAAAATTTTTTATAATCGGTTTTAATCATGTTTAATACTCAGTTAGTTATTAGTTGTACCGTGTGGCACAAGATATTTTTTTGTCTCTCCCTTATTTTCGTAAACATTAAATAATAAGAACATAAATTACATAATATTTCACTTTTATTTGTATTTTCTAACATTATTTATAGTCGCTATCTGTGTTAAGGAAATGAGAATAAGGCTTAGTTTACGACATTTTTATTTTAGCCCACTTCATCTGTTTACTTATATTAAAAAAAAAGTCAAATCAGAAAACGGCTAATAAAATCGAAACTGTTCATTTTAGGTATAGGACATATATATGAGTAATGATAGGTAATTGAACGCTGAATCAGATGAAATAATATACAGGGTGTTCCATTTGAAAAACAGAAGATTTTTACATTTAAAGTTATTATTATTAGTCAGTTCCATTAAAGTTTTATAGATAAAAAATGCACATTCAGCATTCGCAAATTAACAGTAGAATTGAAATATGTAATAATATATAGAGTATCCCATTTAAATTAAGAAAGTTGACATGTGTCACGTCAAAACGAAACACCCTATATAAGCAAAAGTGAAATAAAATAAAAATTTAATTGAATCCAAACAACTTGTATTTAACTTTTTGTCGTAACTATTACCGTTTTCTAGATAACCCTGTATCACCACAAAATGGCCACCCTGTACATTAATAAGATTATAAATAATTTGAATATATTAGTTCTTTTTTTTTTAATTAATAACCTATATTTGGTTAAACATAAAAATAAAAAAGATTAAGCGAATATTTTTCTGGTTTTTGCTCAATTACTAATTTTGCCTTTGCAGAGACAACATATACCACTGTACTTATATATATCATTTAATTTTCACTTTTAAAATTTTAACTAATGCAACGTGTTTGTGAAGATAGTTTTACATATTTTTGCAAAAGTCACGCAAATATAAATCAGGCGGTCGTGTAGGTCACAAAGTCATAATCCAGCACGGATGCCAGTAGTGATTTAGTTGAACCCCTATCATACTCGTTTATATAGGGTACATACAAAAACAGTTTAAAGTTCAATTCAGTTTTACCCGTGATATGGAACTAATATTGCAAATAAACAACTTTTTGCACCATAATTATTATAATTATGTGTGAACATATTTATGTTTATCCTTGCGAATAACAAAGGTACAAGGCACTTCATTATATTTCAGTTTTTGATTTTTTTTATTAAATTTAAAAATATATAATGCAGACTACTAAGCGATTTTTAAGTTTAAGTGTGGAAAAATATAAATAATGACGTCAGGTTATATAAATCAAAACTTAAGGTACTCGCATGGGCAATATTTCAACTACAATACATCTTCGATTCATACCTTTAGCTAATACAGAACTATTGGTGATGTGGTTTTTTTTACTTCCCTCGTAAAAGGGAAGTATTGTAATCGTGAAAAAATCACCCTCCGAGATTTTTTCAAATCTTCACATTTCAGGGTCCCTAGTCTGTTCGCGGCGTAACTAAAAAACTACTACCCCGATTGACACAAATTTTGGTTAAAAATTAAGGGTCATATGGGGATGACCTGGTAACATTTTGGTAAAAATCCAATGTGGCGAGACAAAATGGCGGCCTAGTGAAATGTTAAAAAATTATTATTAAAAAACTACTCATCTAATTTGTCTTAAATTTTGCAAAAAATATCAAATATTATGTTGGAATCATTATGGTACGAATCCAAGATGGCGGAACAAAATGGCGGCTTAATAAAATATTTAAAAATCCAGCCTGAAAAACTGCTTAATAGTTTGATTTCAAATTGTGTGTCATAAGTAACTGTGGTATAGAGATTAAAAATGTGGATTACGTCATATTTTTGACAGATGTCAATAAAAAACAAATAAATTTAATCAGAATTTGAGAAACTGAAAATCTAAATTGACGTGTTCAAACATTTTCCATAAAACCTACAGACTATCAAATTATTAGGGGTAGTCCATACTTTTTTTTCACACTGTATATACTGTGACTATGTACTGAACTAAATTGGGCCACTCTTCACTATTCCTAACTAATGAAAAAAAATCAAAAGTTCCGGGAAAGGAAATTACCGATTTTCATTTTATGTCAGTAGATGAATGCATCATTAAACAAGTAGACTTTGAACTCTAAGAACATAATATAATTCATTAAACCAACTTTTTAAAATTTATTTCTAAAATCACCACTGTTTTTTTTTGCATCCGGATTTTTAAAGTGTTTTATTTTTATCTCTTACAATAAGCCAGATATACAGACATAAATTCCAGACACACTGTATACTATGATCGTAGAAGTAAACACACCATGACATTTCAGTTGTATTCAACCTTTATCATCAAAACTTAAACTGTTAAAATTATATTTTCTTTACATCATACCAAATAACAAATATAGCGAACGTTCGTATTTTACAATTATTATAATTAGAAGAAAATAAGGCTTATCCTTATTAAGATCAAAAATGTAATCGTTCCCGATTATATCTCTGCATAGTGTTATTTACCTAATTAAAGGGAAAGGTTAAACTTGTTTTTGTAGTCCATTCTTTTAGTTTAATTGGGTAAAAGATATTAGATTATGGTATCGTGTTATGTAAGGACAATTTAATGCAAGGCTTTTAAATAGAACTATTAGCTTTTGTGGTGTGGTAACAGAGGGAGTGCATTTTTTAATCACTGTTTGGAAGAATATTATAAATTAAAAAAAAAACTTTCTTTTTTAAAAATCGGTAAATTTTCTTTTATTCGGCATAGTGACATATGACCCATGGACACAACGACAGGGAGACCCAACATCTCGTACTGTTTCATTCATAAAATGGCGTATGTTTTGACGCAATGATCAAAGAAAATAAACATACATACCTATATACAGGGTGCCCCAAACTCAGTGGCTTATTAGAAGTATCTGGTGAACCAATAAATAGATTATTTTGAAAATTTGGCTTTGGCTATAGATGATCTTAAAATCTATTTTTAAAGTATTTTAAATTGTGGGGTGTTGCCGTTTCTACCTTAAACCTGTGGCAACTTCCCGTTTTCTAAATTAAATACCCTGTATATTATTGCATTTTTGTATTGTCCTAAACGTTCTAAACACTTTTTGTGTTATTTTCCTATATCTAAATTCAACAGTTTTCGAGAAAATAACACTTGAAAATAACCTTTTGAAGGTCTGTAACTCCCAAACAACTTAACTTGCAACTAAATTGATTTCACTTTCACAAATGAAAATTTGACATTTCCTGTCAATTTATAAATTAGTGTCAGATGATAGATAACTAGAAACCAAGATTTCGTTGCAAGTTAAGTCGTTTGGGAGTTACAGAGCTTCAAAGAGCCAAAAATGTCAATTTTCAAGCGCCATTTTCTCGAAAACCGTTGATTTTAGGAATAGGAAACATGTTGTGTTATTTTCCTATATCTAAATTCGACAGTTTTCGAGAAAATGACGCTTGAAAATAACCCTTTGAAGCTCTGTAACTCCCAAACAACTTACTTGCAACTAAATTGATTTCACTTTCCTATTCCACTTTTTAATTATGTATTTCCCCACACCAATTTCTAGTTTGACAGGAGATGTGAAAATCTGACATTTCCTGTCAATTTATAAATTAGTGTCAGATGATAGATAACTAGAAACCAAGATTTCGTTGCAAGTTAAGTCGTTTGGGAGTTACAGAGCTTTAAAGAACCAAACATGTCAATTTTCAAGCGCCATTTTCTCAAAAACAGTTGAATTTAGGGATACACATAACACAAAAAGTGTTTTGAATGTTTAGGACAATACAAAAATGCAATAATATAGGCATTCCATTTAGAAAACAGATGTTGCCACCTGTTTAAGGTAGAAGCGGCAACACCGCACAATTTAAATTCTTTTAAAAAGATAGTTTATCTTCATCTACGGCCAGAGCCAAGTTTTCGAAGTAATCTATTCATTGGATTTCCAGATATTTCTAATAGGCCACTGAGTTTGGAGAATTTCAAAAGGTCAGGTGCAGGTGGCCCAGAATTAACTTGTGATATTGATCATGATGAGTTGAACTTCAGAACGCTGAACAAAAGTTTTGATATCATATCTGAAAAGGAGTCCATAAAGTTTCGTAGAATATTCATTTTATGAAACTATATATCTTGTGCGGTTTTTGAATTATATTCCTGTTTAAGTATTTATATAAAATGTTTGTATCTAGATAATATTATCTTTCGAAATGCAACAGGTACGCTCCTCGTATACGCCACGGTATTTATAAGCCATAAACATCAAGTTTGAGATTTATTAAGGCTTAGAACTTCGTGGGTCCCCTGTCATTATGTCAGAGAAGAAGTCGAGAATTTATATGGGTTGGTTGATGAAAATAGGGAATCATCGCACAAATAAAATAAACTTAAAAAAAATAAAGAAAAAGTAGAAAAATAATAAATTTCACCTAAAACAATTTTAAAATACTAGACACTTGTATTCTATATAAACTAATTAACTAATTTATGCTTGTTGTGGTTTTTAGCCGCAGTGGATTAAATAATCTGTTTATTTTTACACACACAGCAGGCACGTAGTCAGAATTTCGGTTCGGAGGGGGGGGTCTAAACCAGAAATTAATTTCGGGGGAGGGGGGTCCAAATAGTCAAATCTCAGGAAAATTAGGAAAAAGCATACCTTTATCAAAATATTTTTCGAGTTTTGGGGCGTTCGCACAATGTCAAATGCATTTCTTATTTCATTTTCACTACCAGGACATTCTCCGATTTCAGTTTCTTTTTCAAGATCTTCTGTACTTTTTATATCGTCAGTTATGTCTTGGTCAGTTGGGAGATCTGTCATGCCAACATCATTGTCGATTTCTAAGTAATTTTCAAGTAAAAAATCTGCGTCGACGGTAGCAGCTTTTTGTAGGATACCCCATTGTCTTTTTAAAGTAGCGAAATCCATTTCGTCTTCGTCCTCCCATTCGTCAATTTTTTCAGTAAAGCCTGCTTTAAAACAGCAATTTTTGATAGTTTTCTGAGAAACATTTTTACTCCATACTTCAACGATTTCGGTTTTATACTCTTTAAGGGTAATCAATTTTAGGACTAGAAGGTTGTTATCAATCGCATTAAGAATTTTGTGAACAATTCTGTTTCGGTAATGTTTTATGTTTTTTATAATACCCTAGTCCATAGGTTGCAGTTTGGAGGTCATGTTTGGTGGGAAAAAGATCAATTCAATATTCGTTAATTTTTTACTTACAGTAACTTATACAGTCTTTCACTTTTGGCTTTTCATTTTCATTTCCAGTTCTTTGATCCATCTTTCGAAAATTTCAGAAGTCATCCATGCCTTCTTATTATTGGCGTAATCTAACTCCAGAGATTTAACTCCTTTTAAACAACGAGCATTTTTGCTTTTACCTATGAACAGTAATTTCAGTTTTTCTGAGCTATCCATGTTTGCTCCACAGTCCTCGTTTGCACTCTCGCCAGACACCGTCTTGAAAACAATTGAATCACGAGTCTTCCAGGCCCTCAAGCACCCTTCACTAGCTTGAAAATTAACGCAGTTAAATTCTTTAGCAAATTGGTGTGGCATAATAGGTGGTAGAATTTTAGGTCCAATAATTTTAGATGAACCTTTAAATGGGAGAATTTATTTAAATTTTTTCCAAAATCAGCTATTAGATTTACTGGAAGACATTGATATACAGACGAGACAGAGCATGATTTACCAACACGTTGGCTGTCCGGATCATTTGTCTGTCAATGCTAGACAGTTCCTAGGCTATCGGTTTCCAGGGAGGTGGATAGGTAGAGGTAGTTTATTCCCCTGTCCCCCTCTTTCCAGATTTAACTTGTCTGGATTTTTATTTGTAGGGCGACTACAGGACATGGGGTTTAATATCAGGACAACAACGAGGGAGAACCTTATCAACCGAATTCAAAACGCTATCGGGATTATTCCTGCGATGAAAATAGAAGTATCAGTTCAATCTACCGCTTATGCATTCAAAATGACGGCAGGCATTTTGAGCAGTTCATTAGATATTAATTATTAGTTAGTATAATACTTTTGATCAGTTTTCGCTATTTTTTTTATAACCTTTTCCACTTCGTATTATTTCTCAGAAAAATACATTGTTATATTTTCATTTGTTAGGTTTTTGCAAATATCTATTCTGGTTTCTCCGTTAGTTAACTACACTTATTTTTAAGAAAACACGTTAAATTTAATCGGAACGAAACTTAAAATATTATAATTCATTCGTCATGTGAAAGCCTAATAAATGCCCTTTTCAACAAGACCAAACTCATCCAAATCTGTTTCTTATTACTTAAGTTATGTTCGTTTTAAAAAACAAATATTTGCCCTTTCCCCCACTTTTTATTTGAACAGCTAGAGAAAAAAAACCCTTTATAAAAATTATTCGTAATTTAGCAGAGATTAATATAAAGTCAATTTTGATATACCTTCACTGAGTGAATCTGAGAAAATCTGCCTTTTCTAATTGACTACGCGTATTACACCCTCTAGTGGTCGACTTGGAAGCTTAAAAATAATTTCCAACGTTTTTTCTTGGCCACTTTTACTATAAGAAAAATGTTTCCAGCATCATGGGATGGTTTCCGAGATACAGCCGCCCTCCTTTCTTAGTTGTACGCCCGGTACATGTGGTAACTAAGCAATAAAAACACAATGAACTAGCATGACTTAAAATATTATATAGTACTCACGTATTAAAGCGAATCTGGAGCAGTCTTGGAGTGCTGTCGGGAAAATTATTGGGAGATGTTATGAGACTTTAAGGTGAATATACAAAAATAAGTTTAAACGTTGACGTGAAAGCCACGTGCGATAAAGGCCTAACCGAAAGGACAAGAACGTCAAGACAATATTTATGCAAGAAGTCACGATCTGACTGAAACCCTGAGTTTGTTTGCTGGCTGATGATTAAACATTCGTGTTTCCTGTGCTCCAGCGGAACGACTGTGTAGGTGACACGTTTATTAATAACACGATAACATTGGGTAAAATACAAGAATTTCTGATGTTTTTTTTAGGCTCTTTATCTTCGTCTGTAAATTAACGCCGATATGGTTTCGTAGATAACGTGATCGCCGAGGTGATAACTAAATTTGATAGTTGTCTTTAGATTGTATAAATGATGATACAAGTAAGTCTCAAGACTACGGGCCTCCCGAAACTCTAAAGCTTTTTTGGTTTTTTTAAATACTGTACGGGCTGTTCCATTTTCTTAGGTTTTCCGGGGTTTCTCGCTTGAGTAGAAATAGAGAGATGCGGTTTTCACGACACTGATTTTGAAAATTTATCGTTTTCAGACACCTCTTATATCTCGGTTATTTTAAAAGTTATTGTAAATCTGAAAACGGGTCTTTATAGAACTTTTTCCGTAGAATCCAGTGGCTTACTCAGATTTTTTCCAAAGATAATACTTTTTGAGATATTGACACAACTTGCCTACTTTTAAATGTTTTTCCCCTATAATGTCAGGCTCACAGAACGCTGTAAAATATATATCATAATCAATATTTATTTTCATAAATATTGCCGCAAAATGCATTTTTCATTTTTTTTACGTAGGCGGCTGTGGATATCTAACCATCATAACGCAAAAATCAAAGTTATATATTTTTTTTATTGAAGGAAACATTTTTGATCATAAAAGTAAAATTACGAATACAGGAATAACAAACTTATTTAATGCAATAATAATAAAAACATAACAGATGAACTTTAACAAAAGCTAAAAAAATATAATTTACAAATATTGTTCAAATTACTCACTATTATAATGTTCTACATATTTAGCAAAGATTTTTATTAATTTTAAAGTGTTTTCTAATATAAAGTATTGTCTCTCTAATTGTTCAAATGCATTTTCAGAGGCCGCTTTTAATTGTTTTATATTCTCATATTGCCTTGCATACATTTTAGTTTTCTAAATAGCACCACAAAAGGAAATCTAGAACCGAAAGGTCTGAAAACCGTGGTGGCCATCAAACAATTTGCATAGAATTTTCTTCTAGGATTTGTAAATACCTATTTGACTGGAGTTCCTAAAAATAATGCAGGAAGGATTGAAGTTAAATCTCCCCTGACGTTCTCTAGGAAAAACGGCATGTCGATTTTCCTGACTTCAGAAGTGTGTATTGTATCGGTTCAACATTCCCGAAAATCATGATCTTTTGTTTTCATACTTCTGCAATCTACGCTCAGCATCACCAGGGTACATACATGGACTAGTTTGAACTTGTACGCTGTGAATTTATGTTTTTTTAGGATTCTTTGCACTGTGGTTTTGTTTTTTTTTATTGTAGTCCTTCAGTCCATTTTACGTGAAATAAATTACTTGACAGTCATTTATTAAGGACATTCAGTCTGTTTTCGGCTGCTTTAGGATACGAAAAACTTACGGGAATTCGATTTACTCTTCTTATTTTCGTCACAAGAAATAATAACTCATTTAAACGTGAACAAATTTGCATAACTTTTTAATCATAACTTGTTTAACTTAGTTTTGTACTCGGCGTCCCTGCCGCTCTTATCGTCATTTATATTCCAATTTTAAACAAAAAATCTCATATTTCCCCTGATTCGGCAGAAAATAAAGTGCCTCAGACACTTCATAAAATATTTACAACACGTTCGTCGTTTAAATTTAAGCGTTCCTTCACACTTCGTCTCAAATTTCCCTGGATTTGTTTTCGCCGGTATTTAGAATGTGTTTAAATTGTCAAAGTACTTTTCTTTTTTCTTGAAATTATATAAAACAGCTTCCATTAGCATTTCAGTTGCGAATATTTTTATTTTTATCAAATTCATGTTTTCTAGTTGTCAATAAGAATACGTTTCTACATGTTTCGTCGTTGATTGCATGGGGCATCATCATACAGTGCTCTCATAAAGATCCCTGAAGATGATTCTTACAGTCTAGAAAGAAACACCATGATTTCTTACTTAATATAATTATTAGTGCAATTAGACTTCATTACTAGTAAAATCAGTAATCAAATAAAAAAAAGATTCTACACAATATTCATTTGTAATTCAAAGTATTTCATGAATAAAAGATCAGTTTTTTTTTAATATTTTTTAGAACTTAATCAAGAAATAATATTATTTAAGAAGGCGTTGTTTGTATCAGATTGATCAATTTCATTTTAAAAACTGCTTCTTTTTGTAAACCGGAATTTACAATTTGGTACTAACCTAAAACATTTCTTAACGTAATTAATTAACTAATTAAAATATTACACATTCATTTAATACTTGAGACAATAACAATTAATACGTGTCAACTAAAGTTTGTAATAGAATGCTTAGACCTGAAAATTAAATACTGAAAAAAATAAAACCTACTTAAAACAACACTGAAAAGTAAAAAAATTTACAGATCTTGCAGCTTACGCAAGTATCCAAGAAAATACCTGTCACCAGTTTTAAATTATAATGTTTTATTCTGTCTTTTATTTTTTTAAAAGTTATCATCTTTTATGATTATTAAATAGGTACAATTTATTATCAGATGGGTGAAGAAATGGATCAAATTAAATTAATACGTATAATATATAATATAATATAATATATATAATATATAATAAATAATAATATTTTATATTAAAAAAAAATTATTAAAATCTATACAAAAAACCATGGCAATCTAGAAACTTAAGCTTGGCTATTAAAATATTGTAATATTATTAAATTATATTTCGTATAAAAACAATATTATTAAAATCTATAAAAAAACAGGGAAATCTAGAAACTTAAGCTTGGGTATTAAAATATTGTAATATTTAATAAATTGCTTATATTTCATATTATATAAAAAAGATTAATAAACCCTATAAAAAAAACGTATGTAGTAGTCAGATTTTACCTAGATGTGAAAATAAAAAAAATTCCCATCTGTTGCGGACTTTTCCACTGGTGACACTGTACATATCAACATAAAATTTAAAAATTTACCATCGAATTAGAGTCCAATAATTCAATAAATTTTTTGGATGTCAAAATTACGAAGCTTCCTAGCAGACTGGATTTTATTTATTTTTATTTATTTATTTATTTACTTATAAAAATACATTTGAAGTTTATACATAACCTAACCTAACCTAACCTAACCTAAGATAATTCGTTTAGCTTGAGACTTGAATCTATCTTGCGATAAATTAAAGGAGTCAAGACCTTCATAGAATTTATTGACATTAGCAGATATTCTATTAACTGGACTAAATAATAAGTACCAAGTCCGGCAATATGGAATGTGCAGAAGAGACTTACTTCGTGTCCGGTAATTTTGAATGTGTAAATAAAAACACTGAAGACATTCTGAGCTTTTTATGTGGTAGTTAAAGATATTGAAGGCAAAACAGACATCAAAGTATTCCCTTCTACGAACTAGAGTAGTTAAGTCTAAGTAAGTCATAGTTTGGTCATCACTGAGGCACACACCACTCTGGAAAAGTTTGAACCTTGCAAATTTTATAAACTTATGTTGCACATTCTCGAGCCTATTGATGTAGGTCTGATAGTAAGGTGACCAAACTATGCATGAAGACTCAAGAACGGATCTGACTAGTGATGTATACAGAATTTTGATAGCGCGTATACTTGTAAAGTCTCTAGTAGCTCTCTTGATAAAGCCCAACATTTTATTAGCCCTACCAATGACCACTTCAAAATGTTCAGTAAACATTAACCGAGTATCTAAATATACGCCAAGGTCTTTTATAACAGAAACTTCAGATAAAAGGACGTTATTTAAGTAATACTGAAAAGGATCTTTATCGATGAGTCTACTGAATCTTATATAACAACACAACTAATGTTGAGGGACATGTCATTAAGCTGACACCAATCATATACAATGTTAAGATCATTTTGTAAAATAATCATGTCGTGAGTGGACGTCACCCGACGATACAATTTCATATCATCAGCGAAAAGCAGAAAACTTGAGGAAAGCAAGGGATCCTAAATCGATGATAAATAAGCTAAAAAGAAGGGGACTCAAGTGAGAGCTTTGAGGTACCCCGGAAGATGCATGGAAACATGAAGATAGATAGCCATCAATCTTGACTTGCTGCATTCTGTTAGTAAGGTAAGATTTCATCCATGAAAGTAAAGATCCAGAAACACCATAACTAGAGAGCTTTGAAAGAAGGATGTTATGGTTTACTTTATCAAAGGCTTTACTGAAGTCAGTATACATTGCATGAGTTTCTGCACTGCTTTCGAATGATGAATTTATAAAATGTGTAAAGAGAAACAGATTTGTGTCAACAGACTTACCGGCTGTGAACCCATACTGTTGACTGATCACAATCTGATGAAATATATTCGACAGAATTTTTTCAACGCACTGTTCAAACATTTTAGGGATTGCCGACAGAATGCTGATTGGTCTGTATCTTGTTACGTCATTCTTACTGCCGGATTTGTGAATCGGACAAACATAAGAAAGCTGTCTCTGGAAAAACTCCGGAAGTTAGGGATTTGTTGAAAATGTAAAATAGGAGGAGATATAAGGTGTTAGAACAAAATTTTAGTACTCTGTTAGGAACACCATCAGGACCTGCAGACTTGTTGATGTGCACTTGTGTTAAAGCTTTCTCAGTTGGGTCTATAGCAATGTTAGAAACATTTTCAAATTGATCAAAAAATGTACTGACGTTAGAATTTCTCTGGGGGTTATAAACAGAGGAAAAATATTTACCAAAAAGATTAGCTATGTCAATACCATTAGATGATTTTTCAGTGGCTAGAAATATTTCCTTAGGAATAGTGCCCTGATTAGACTGGGAATGAACGAAATTCCAGAAAATTTTTACATTACTGCTTATGGCACTTTCAGTATTACTTATGTACAAATTGTAGCATTCCTTCGTTAGGTTTTTGCTTTCCCTTCGAAGTGTATTAAATACATTGTAATCAACTTCACTGTTCGACTGTTTGTATTGTTTGTGAGCAATTTTCTTTCGATAGATTAATTTTTTCAATTCATAAGAAAACCAAATAGGAAATTTCTCACTAGAATGATGTGCCTTCATGGGTACAAACATATTAAAGGAGTCGAAAAGTACAGAATAAAATTTATTGACAGTAATATCTAGATCCTCTGACATAATTGATTGCCAATCTACCGAAAGAAAATATTCCTTAATTAAATCGAAATTAGCGTTTTTAAAGTTATAAGAAGAATAATTCAGAGGTTAGATAGTTAGTTTTATTCACTGGTATGTATAACTCTACAGTATACAGAAAACCTACACATACTGCTTATCATTAAGCTCAAATCATTCTTTTTGTTTAAATTGTCTTCATTTTATAGTTATATTTATACTGCTTTGACACTCTCTTTTTCAATTCAGCTTCGACAAGCGGAATTAGAACTTATTAAGCAAATCGCAATTAATAACGGCTACAGTCCTTATCTCGTAGATAAAATAGTTAATAAAATTAATTTTAAAAACTGAAACGCCAAGCTTTTCCCACTGAACCTTTAAAAAATCTAATAAATATTTGTCATTTCCTTATCTAGGATCATGCTCAGAAAAGATAGCTAACTTCTTAAATGGCTGTAGCGATACAGCCAAAGTCGTCTTTAAAACAACTACGCTTCTAGTAATAACAAAGACCACCAAAAAAAGTGGAGTAACTTTAATTCTTGTGATGCCTCATATATGTCGGCATGACTTGTAGACCTAGAGGTCAGAATTAAAAAACACCTCAATATGCCATCCACTTCTGCCCTTGGTTTTTATATTAAGTTTAATAAACACCAGTTTACTCCTTCAAAAAACAGCAAAATTTTACACAACATCAACTCAAGGGGTTTAAAACTTAACCCTTATGAGGATTTAGAAATAAATAGAAATTGTCAGAAGAGCCCTAATACACATATTTCACTTTTTGTAGTACTATTTTATATATGTGTAAACAATGTGATCAAAACAGAGTACAAATACTTCAGGATAGAGCAGTGAGAACAATTTTATTATAACATTTCTGCTCTTAATCTACTATCTCAGGTTACTTTTCACGTGCCAGCTAGACCAACTCCCGCTATATATGTGTTCACTTCACAATCGCTTGAAGGATATATATTTTTTTTCTGTGCAACTTAATATTTGTTGTGTATTCTGCACCAATAATAGGGGCTATTGCCCTGTGGGGTAAGTGTAAATAAATAAATAAATAAATAAATTTAATCAAAAAACGAAATTTGATCAGAAATGAGTTATATGGTAAAATTTCAAACATACTGTCTTCAATATCGCAAGAATTTGTAATATATCCCCACATAATGGGGATTTTAATCGTTACTGTAGAATAAATCGAATGTAATGAATTACTTTTGGTATTAAGGTAAGGTCAAGGGGTACTTCTTTTTTGAAATATTTTCAACTTCCTGTCACTTCCGGTTTGACCGGAAGTTGGTATCAACTTGCTTATTTTAAATGGAACACCCTGTATTTTATGATATTTTTGGATTCTACCGAGAATTTTAATGCTATTTTATGTAGCATGTCCTATACCTAGGTTCAAGCGTTCTTAAGATACTTGACCTTGAACCAAAAATGAGCCTTCGGGGTACCAAATTTTAAAATCTCATATTTTTGTTTTGAAGATATAATCTTCATATTTTGCAGACGATCGGTAAATAATCTTAGGTGTTTATTTTTTATTGAATTTGTCTATTTTTATACAGGGTGTCCTAAATTCAGCGGCAAACATTCACATTTTCAAAGCCGCGAAAGTCCGTTTTTTTAAATGGGACACCCTATAACTTTATGCACTATCAAATGAAGAATTTAATTTTCTATCGAACTGTGTTAAGGTTCCCTATACCTATTCGTAACCATTATCGAAATAATCAGGTTTTTATTAAACTATCATATATATTTGCTAAAGGCTTATGCCTTCCCGTAGTAAGCCATGGAAAAACAATTGTTGTGCTTTTCTATTCAACATGACAGCTGATTTGAAAATTTTAAATTAAAATAAAATAACACGCAAAAGCTGATATTCTCAATTTATTTTATATTCGCCGAGAATGTTACAAAATATTGGAGAGAACGTGCCATGTTTTTAATGAAAAACATCCTCATTTATCGCCAATGAACAAGAGAAAATTGAAGAGGATTGAAACGAAATTTTTTCGTTTCGGAAAAGTTAAAGTTATAAAAAATGTAATAAATTGTTTACATTATTTTTAACCATATCTACTAAGTTCGAGACTGTTCTGAACTTGTTTTACTAAACTTAAAAATTATAGCAATCTAACAATCAACAATAAATAAATAAAATAATAAAATTGAATTATAACAAATGTTCTATATGCTGTCCATTCATTTGAAGACACATTTCAATTTTTCTTTGTACAGTTGCTGTGGCCCGTTGAATTTGTCCGTTTTCTAATTCGGCAAAAGCTGTTCGTATCCTGTCCAGTAAAACTTGTTGGTTATTTACTGGGGAAGCATAGACTTTACCTTTGATAAATCCAATAAATAAAAGTCTAGGGGTATTAAATCAGGCGATCGCGGGGGCCATCTCTAAGGGCCATTGGGACCAATCCAGCGATCTTAAAAAATTCGAGATAATTGGAGATAAACTCCAGAGGAATTATGTGCTGGTGCCCCATCTAATTGATACCAATAATTTTGCAGCTCACCAATAGGAATTTCTTCTATAAATTCAGAAACCGTCCCTCGTAGAATTTCCAAATACTTAACACTGTTTAAATTGTCTTCATAAATACAGTACCGCACCTGATCATTTAATACTATACCGAAAACATTGAAGCTAAACCTCTCTTGAGAACGCGTTTCGCGTAAAGCGTGCGGATTTTCTGCTGCCTAGAAATGTTCGTTTCTTCTGTTTGTTATTCCTTCTCTAGAAAATTTCGCTTCATCGGTCCAAAATATTTTTGAAAGGAATTGAGGGTCCTCTTGAATTTTCAAAAACATGGATTTACAAAATTCTACTCGTCGGGCGTCATCACCAGGTCTCAAGGCTTACACGTTTTGGAAGGAATAAGGTTGCATATGATGTTCGCTCAAGATTCTTTGGACAGATGAGGAAGAAATTCCCAAATCGTTTTCTGCAGACGGTATTGAACTTTGCGGGTTTGCGTGGAAATAAGCTAATGTGTTTATTACGTTATCCTCGGCATTTGTCACTGGTTTCGGAACATTTTTTGTAACTTTAACCTTGCCAAAACGCAAAAAGTTCGTTTCAATCCTCTTGAATTTTGACTTGTTCATTGGCGGCAAATCAGGGTGACGTTCATTAAACACACGACACGTCTCTCCAAAATTTTATAACATTTTCCATGAATATAAAATAGATTGAGAATATCAGCGTTTGAGTATTCTTCCATTTCGATTTAGAAGATTTAGTTTATCACTGACAGCTTTCGATAAATAACTCATACTAATCATCTGTCATATTGGATATTGGATCTCAATTGTTTTTCCATGGCTCACCATTGGAACATTTAAGCAAATACATACGATATTTTTATAAAACCCAATTATTTCGAAAATGGTTACGAAAATATAGGGTGTCCCATTTAAAAAAATGGACTTTAGCGACTTTGAAAATGTGAATGTTTGCCGCTGAATTTAGGACACCCTGTATAAAAATAGACAAATTCAATTAAAAAAAATAGAAACCTAAGATTATTTACCGATCGTCTGCAAAATATGAAGATTATATCTTCAAAACTTACAAAAATATGAGATTTTAAAATTTGGTACCCCGAAGGCTCATTTTCGGTTCAAGGTCAAATATCTTAAGAACGCTTGAACCTAGGTATAAGACATGCTACATAAAATAGCATTAAAATTCTTCGTAGAATCCAAAAATATCATAAAATACAGGGTGTTCCATTTAAAAATAGCAAGGTGATACCAAGTGACAGGAAGTTGAAAATATTTCAAAAAAGAAATACCCCTTGACCTTACCTTAATGGCAAAATTTGAAATTTTTATCTAAATGGCATCATCAAAAACTTTTAATGAACGGGTTAACGAAATAAAAGAAAAGAGATTGTATTTTGCATTTCCACTTAGGTTTTACAAAATACAAAAATGATACAAAGAAACAAAAAAAAACATTAGTAAACATTCTGAAAGCTTTAAAATAAGGAAAGTGTAGATAATTAAAATAAATTGAACGTTCTGAAGATCTATAATTGAGGCAACTTTTTCAAATATGTATGCAAATAAGATCGACGACCATTAGTTCAAAAACACGAACTTCTTTGTATCTAAGCGACAGAATGAGCTCGTCCTATAGAGGTGCTGGAATTACCATGATACGCGGTCCACAAAGCTCCGGGAAACCCCAATTTGCATAACCGGTCATCCCTTCTAGCGATAATAATGCGGAGATAACAATATATGCCTTTGTGAAACCCCTTTCAGTAAAAAAAAGCACCAACGGTCACTTTTATGGAATAGCCCTGTCTCCTTTTTGGACAGGGGTGTAGCGAGGGAGAAGACTTTTTATCGATCAAGTTCAGGTTTCTTCTGGAAATGTCCTATAATAATAGGCGTAGGCCCCGAAAACTCTGAAGCTGGCTTTTACAACAATAAAACTTCGTATGGATAGAAGTAAAAAGGGTGAAATAGAAAATTTGTCGAGTTACTTGATGGAAACTCATTATAACTAGTATAATAAATGAACAAACTATTCTTGTTTGGTAATTTCCACTACTTTAATTCAGTTTGTTTTAGTGAACTTAAAAATTATAGCAATCTAACAAACAAAAAACAATAAATAAATAAAATAATAAAATTGAATTATAATTATACTGTCCAGTAAATCTTGTTGGTTATTTACTGGGGAAGCATAGACTTTACCTTTGATAAATCCTCATAAATAAAAGTCTAGGGGTGTTAAATCAGGCGATCGCGGGGGCCATCTCCAAGGGCCATTGGGACCAATCCAGCGATCTTCAAAAATTCGAGATAATTGGAGATAAACTGCAGCGGAATTATGTGCTGGTGCCCCATCTAATTGATACCAATAATTTTACAGCTCACCAATAGGAATTTCTTCTATAAATTCAGAAACCGTCCCTCGTAGAATTTCCAAATACTTATCACTGTTTAAATTGCCTTCATAAATACAATACCGCACCTGATCATTTAATACTATACCGAAAACATTGAAGCCAAACCTCTCTTGAGAACGCGTTTCGCGTAAAGCGTGCGGATTTTCTGCTGCCCAGAAATGTTCGTTTCTTCTATTTGTTATTCCTTCTCTAGAAAATTTTGCTTCATCGGTCCAAAATATTTTTGAAAGGAATTGAGGATCCTCTTGAATTTTCAAAAACATGAATTTGCAAAATTCTACTCGTCGGACGTCATCACCAGGTCTCAAGGCTTGCACGTTTTGGAAGGAATAAGGGTGCATATGATGTTCGCTCAAGATTCTTTGGACAGATGAAGAAGAAATTCCCAAATCGTTTTCTGCAGACGGTATTGAACTTTAAGGATTTGCGTGGAAATAAGCTAATGTGTTTATTACATTATCCTCGGCATTTGTCACTTGTTTCGGAACATTTTTTGTAACTTTAACCTTGCCAAAACGCAAAAAGTTCGTTTCAATCCTCTTGAATTTTGACTTGTTCATTGGCGGCAAATCAGGATGGTGTTCATTAAACACACGACATGAATATAAAATAGATTGGAAATATCAGCGTTTGAGTATTCTTCCATTTCGATTTAGAAGATTTAGATTGGATATTGGATCTCAATTGTTTTTCCATGGCTCACCATTGGAACATGTAAACATTTAAGCAAATACATACGATAGGGAACCTTAATACAGTTCGATAGAAAATGAAATTCTACATTTGATAGTGCTTAAAGTTATAGGGTCTCCCATTTAAAAAAACGGACTTTAGCGGCTTTGAAAATGTGAATGTTTGCCGCTGAATTTAGGACACCCTGTATAAAAATAGACAAATTCAATAAAAAAAAATAGAAACCTAAGATCGTCTGCAAAATATGAAGATTGTATCTTCAAAACTAGCAAAAATATGAGACTTTAAAATGTGATACCCCGAAGGCTCATTTTCGGTTCAAGGTCAAATATCTTAAGAAAGCTTGAACTTAGGTATAGGACGTGCTACATAAAATAGCATTAAAATTCTCCGTAGAATCTAAAAATATCGTAAAATACAGAGTGTTCCATTTAAAATAAGTAAGTTGATACCAACTTCCGGTTAAAATGGCATCATCAAAAACTATTAATAAGCGGGTTGCGTGAATAACCCGTATATTTTCGAGAAGTTTATTGTGAACTGAATAAAATAAAATAAAAATATACGGGGTGTCCTATTTAAAAGTTTATGGTATATCTCAAAAACGGCCTCTCACATACAAAATCTGACTACGCCACTGGATTCTACGTGAAAAACCGTAGAGTAAGAATAAAAATAGAGTTCATTATTTACATATTCAGCCACTGCCAAGATTACCTCACGGTATAAGGTCGATCGTAGGACGATGCCAAGCCTAGCCAGGAACTCCAATGTTTATACCAATTTATATGACGGTGAATATGTTTAAACATGATGCAATCAAATTTTCATACAAAAAATTGCAATGTTTTTCCAGTATTAGTTTCTAAGCAGTATAAAGAAACTACTTTTATTGTAAAATAGTCAAATACAAGTTAAAATACCCAAAGCCTTAGATCAGATTACACCAGTAACAAGAGTTTTAGTTAGATATAACAACCCCGAACGACAACTCCACCTGTTAGACCATCCCACTATCGAATTAGACCATCCCACTTTCATTGACAAGGGATCCTTATAGTAAAAAAGTGTAATAGGCTACAGTAAAGATTGTTACAGGGTCACGTGACCAGCGTGGCTTAAAAACCAATAGCGGGTCGTGGAACTAAAATAAACTTTAACATTAAAGAAATTAATTTGCTGAAAAAAAAAATACTAAGCTTTTCTTAGCTTCACTACTGCATGTGCCTTAATGTATTATTTTGTAATTGTTAATACTGTTCAAATCTTCTAATTATATGTTGCCTTACTTCGAGAATTAGCGTTTTAAAGGTGCAGTGACGTTAGAAGAATATTGATTTTTTATCTATTTAATAAATAAGTTTTATTTACTTTATCTTGGACATTGCGAAACTAGGAGCTTTAGTTGACCTAACTATGGTGCGGCAGTGTGAGTTTGTAAAAAAATGGCCGTTTAAGTTTGGAATTGTCTTTTAATCATTAAGTAAACAGCTACATTTTCTTTTCCAGGGGACTTGTTATGTCTAATGGACGATACCCTTATCACTTATTTTGGGTCACATGACGTATTGATCAATCCGGTTCAGTACAATAGAACGTTTATTTCGTCGGGGGTCATGTGAAAATCCTCAGAAGCATAATGATACAAGAAAAACATCCGTCCGACCTGTTGACATTGTCATTTTGACACCGCTATTTTGAATTTTTAAATGCTGACACTTTTAAATTTTCCTAGGCACCTATTTTCAGTTTTAGCTACACGAGTAACAAAATTCGTCGGCCGTATTGGCGCCGACATTTTGGATTCCTAAACGTTAGCTAAAAAAATTCGGATTTTTTATATCCGAAAGTGTATGCATGTCAAATTTGAAAATAATCAGTAATGGAAGTGCTGAAAAATCCATTACAAGATTTGAACCAGACATACAAACATACAATCAGACGAATAGGAAGCCAATAAAAGCGCGTTAAAAGCATTGATTTTAGTTTAAAACTCTTAACACCCGCATTCACTAAAGAGGTTTAACTTTAGACAAGGTCTAACTTGACAGTTACAGGTTTAAGATGAAATTTTCAACAACTGAACAAATAATTTTTCTAAATGTCACAATTACAAAATGATAGTGACGTAAGGCAAACATAACTAAAAACTAAAATTTAATAATATATAAATAACTAATTTCCTTTTAAACTTACCTAACTTGATGGTTTGATTTTAGATAGTGAAGTAGAGAACCATTATTTCTTTGAAATTTGTAAAAATACCTCAACGATAATGAAGCATGGCCCATTTCATCATTTTCATACATCAAATATTTTAACAGGTCGTCCTTTTGTTTCGCCATATTGAATTCATATCAATATTTTACCAGTTTTTTTTTTTATAAGAGACGTAATTTTTGTGGAAAATTAAAGTTAATGGAGTAAGTGGATTTTTTTTAGCTATACCGGAACAGACCGACCGACCGACAGTAATGGAAAAACATAAGGGTCTGTAAAAACCCGGAATGATAAATTTTTCACGATTAATGATATTTCCTTATGCGGGAAGTGAAAACCCACTCCGTCACTGGCATTCGTCAACAAATGGCCACGGCTTGGGCATGAGCCATCCCCTCTTCTTGTTTTATTGTAAACATTGGTCGATAGAATGTGAGAAACAGGGGAACCATGTTGGCGCATACCCCTAACGTGATTTATGAATGAGTTGTGATCTCTACTTTAATTCTTACTCTAAGTGAAAAACTGTATCAGAGCCAGTTTTTAGCTTTTCGATAAGTTAAGCAACAACCGAAATACGAGGGTGGTCCAAAAATGCAATATTTGCAATTTTACACTGTATCTTAAAAACAAAGGGGCTATGAAAATTTTATTTGGGTCACCTTTCGTTTCTCTGTACTCTGTATATTCAATATATTTTGTCTGTTTGTGAATAAGTAATTAGGAATCGGTTTGACATCGACTTCAGAAATCAAATTTTCAGTGTGGAATAAAATATTATTTTTTACTTTTTAGTGCTCTTTTTTAAGTCGCTTCTATTTTTTTCTAAATTTTTTAATTTTTGTTTTGTACAAAATCATACTACATGTGTTTTAGCTGACCAATACGATGTTTTTTACCCTACTTGCGAAATAACTGAGCTGTATAATTTGCTACCGGAATATGTTCTAAAGGTTCAAAACTACGTAAATTTTATTTTAAAGGGGTCAGTAAACCAAAAGGAATTCACAGAAACCTATACGTCTGCCTGGCTAGCATAGCATTTAAAAATGAAAAAAGAAAGAGTTAAAATAATAAACAATGTGCCGAATTTGTAAATTTTCCGTGTTCGTTTACATCTGTTAACTTTGATGGAATAGCGTTCACGTAGTCAAAACGTAATGAGTTCATTCCAAATATACAGACGGTCAAAGGCTTTGAATCATAAAGATGTTGTAAATTATTTGGTAAATCTGAAATCAACGTTTTAGATCTGTTTAAAAACATTGTATTAGATATATTGTGAAGTCAATCTACTGGAAGTGTTCCTGGATAAAATGAACGTAAACATTTTTTAAAGGCAAGCTTTTATTTATTGAACTAATAAAAAAATTGTATAAAAAAATAAAACCTACATCAAAAAATTGCAATAGTGAAAAATAATATTCTGTTTCATTTAGAAAAGTTTATTTGGCGCCGCATTTATTCGTAATTACTTAATAACAAAAATATATTATGTATTGAGTGTTTCGTGTCTAATACCACGAGTATAATGTCTTATTGTCTTTATTAGTTTGTGCCGATTTTACAGAATAAAATTTTCCAGGTAAAATAAAATATTAACTTTCACTTTTTAGTGTATTTTTTGCACATTTTTGTTTTATCCTTTTTAGTTCTATTTATACGAGTTTTATTGTAAAAGTAAAGTTTAACAAATAAGCAATGGGTCCACTGCATATTATGTAACATAATTGTATATTAGCATGTCTTATACAGTATACAATGGTAACATTACATACTTTTTCTTCCTAAAAGAATGGTGAACGCATATATTGTTCAATGTAACATTGGGAAAATGTTTTAAATGGCGTTATTCCGCCATTTTAAACATTTGTTTCAATATACTTGCTGTGGGACCACTGCGCTAACATTCTGAATATTTCATCCAAATTGGACAAACTTTCGCGGAGTAATCGATGTACAGGGTTTTTTATAATTTGCCAACTCCTAAGAGCTATTTTTAAAGCTACAAAAAGAATGTTTATTGTTGAAAGTTGTAGGATGTTTCCTAAATATTTACATGGCAGTAAATTTAAAAACAAGTGACGATCTGAAAACAACAAATCACTGTCAACTTTGTTATTTTAAATGAAATTTTTTGACATTTTTGGATTTTTCTCATTCGCCTATTTTCAAAAATATATAACTATATACTCGGAACAGTAGTTTTTGACTTATTCGACTTTAAAGTTGCCACATATGGACAAATGCACCCATGAAAAAAAAACGAAACAGTTATTTGTAAAGGAACCATTTTATTGACTTCAAATTACATATTTTGTTCTTTTCATCTTTGTTGCTCTACTGACGTCTTTGTTATTCACTTTGGCCTCGTATAAGTCCGAATAGAATGCCTCTGTTACCTGCAGAATCTCTTTTCTATCTTTTACAACGTTTCTCTGGCTATCCCTTGGCTTGTTAATTTCTTCTTGTGTTTATGTTCCTTTTTAAAGATATTTAAACTTGTGTTTTGCTCTATTAATTCGTCTTTTCTGGTACAGCTTTATATCTTGCTTTGCAATTTTACTTACTCTTTTGTTGACTTCAGCGTATTCTATAGTGTTTTTTTTATCATTCTTGAACAGCTCTCCCCTTTTTTCTAGTAACTGTTTAGTTTTTCTTCCTTATGAATTTTTGGTGGTATGAAATGTGTTGCTGTCTTTCTCATTATATAACGGTTGTGTTATTTTTGTGCTGTATTCTATTCTGTTGTCCTTTATTGTTCGTAAATCTATCTACTCGTTTTTGGGTGATTTTGAACATTTTTGTTCTTCCTAGTTGTGTGTTTATTGTAGTAGTAAAGGAGCTTAGAACGAATACTATTAGTAACTTTAGTCTGTTTTAAATTTATATATAATTGATTCTTGTTTGTTCCGGCGTGTCAGTCAAGATTCGAGAAACTCCCTTTTGACGTCTCCGGCTGGTGTACTTTCTAGAAGCAAGTTTTGGATGTGCCCTTAATATCGAAGGGCTAATAATAGTTGATGGTGATACCACAGATTGAGCTTGTACACCGTTACTTTCATGCACAAGTTCGGGGGAACATATTTTTGAAATTGATTGAATGTTTTCAAAAATATCTTTACCATCTTTAGCTAATATATTTTGTTGTGTGACAATCAGATCAGACCAGTCAGTTAACGTCTGATGGTGAAAATTCAAAACCTTTGAAAATGTTTGGGGGGGGGGCTTTCCCTGGCATAAAAGAGTTCTCGACAAAGTTTTATTTCCACCTATAGCAAAACCGAAAAAAATCAACGAACTTTCTCACACATTTAAATAAAGTACATGTTTTAATACGATTATATTAAGGTTTTATTTCTCAAGCTAAAACGACTTCCTTTTTAATAAATAAAAACAATCCATCAACGTCCCCCAAAAAATTAAACGGACTAATCACTTTTCATTAAGTTCTCATCAAGCCATTTTTGAAGGCGCATAAATTTCGCGGGATTTATTCGAGAAATTTGATAAAACGTTTCCAGCCCCTTAAATTGCATCAGTTCCATATTGTTTTGTTGATGACGCTAAATTACGAACCCTTCATCTTCAAGAAATTTCATTCTCAGAGATAAGGCCGACGCCTTCTGCGTACGATCTATTATAATTCTCCTCGTTTGCCTTTCATGAGAATATTTCCCTTATTTTTCCAGAATTTTCTCAATTTATGATGTATTTGAAGTGCGAAATGGGAATTTATTAAATTATACGAAACGCGACGACACGGTTTGTCAAGATTGTCTTCCAAATGTAATAAAGGTAACAAATAAATTTCTTAATACTTTTTAGTTCCCTATATACACTTAGGGACGTGTCTAATGTGGGGGCCGCCTATTAACGTAGTTTGAATCACATATGTCTTGGAAACTTGTATTTAGAAAACAATTGCTATATTGTTATACTCAATAACTATCAGATTGTGTTATCGCGACGTTTCAAATCATCAAACTGAATAAAGTCGAGTACAGAGCAGTTATAAAATATCTTACAAAACAAAGGAAAACTCCCAAAATGATTCTTGAAGAAATGTTGGCTGGCTATGGAAGTGATTGCCCTTCGAAGGGTGGTCCAACAGTCTAATAGTTCGGTTATTGTGGGAATTAGGAAAAAAAAATTTACGAAAGTTGTAGGGACTGCTGAGAGCTACAAAATTATTTTCGATTATACAGGGTTGAAGGTAAGTTTGCCACATTTTTTTCAAATGGAAGACCGTGTATATTGTTTTATTTTCAGATTCCTTTCTTTTTGGTCATTCACGCAATGTAGGGTTTGTGGGGTCTATACAGAGTCATTCAACATTTATGGCCACTTTTCGAAAATATCAGGTACATTTGACAACAATTTAGCATGGTAAAAACTTCCAAATGTGATCTTCTTTCAACTGCGGTATTTTTCTTCAGTATTCTTTAATAACGGAATACAGGGTAAATAAAAGTCCTGGACGCAAATTTTCTCAATTAATTTAAATGGAACGCCCTATATATTATTATTTTTTCAGATTCTTCCCTTTTTGGCCATTCGTCCAATATAGAGTTTGTAGGGTCAATACAAAATCGTTCAAGATTTATGGACACTTTTCGAAAATATTATATGTATATTTGACGTTAAGAGGCCATCTATTTTGACTACTTGTGCGAGTAAAATTTCAGTAACGTTATAACGAAAATTACGTCTCTTAAAATTTCGCCCCGATCCCACACCCCTAGATATTTTTTTGTGGGGATACTTGAAAGATAAAATCTACTTTAATATAACTGATAATTTACAAGAATGACGGCAATACTTCTTTGTTAGCAATGCTAATAATAGAATGTTCCTCAAAATTGCCTAATCAATGGCGGTGGTCATGTAAATGACTTATAATACAGATTTTTATAAATGTTATTATTATCTTTGTTTATTCACTAGCATTTGTATTTATTGTTTGTTAATTACGTATATTATGTTATATTAGAATAAACTTTTAATATTTAATTTGCTATAAATATATAAATTTAACGTAAAACGTAAATAAAATATATTATTTTTATACAAAAAGAATAGGTAAGTTTGGTTTCATTTGACATTTCATAGCTAGAGTGATTCACGAATCATAATGGCTATCTAGATCCAATAAAGTAAGTTAAGCGCCTCATAATGTGTTACTTTGAAGGTGAATAGCTCAAAAACTACTGTTCTAAATATATACAGGGTGTCCGGATTTGGTTGCAAAAGCAGGGTATCTCGCTTATTTTTAAAGATAGAACCTTGTGGTTTTCACGAACCTGAGCTAATTTTTTGTGAAACTCATGAAGCCGTAAACAAAATTTTCATAGCCTTCTTCGTTTATGAGATACAGGGCGAAATAGAAAATTTTGCATTTTGGGACCCCCCTCGTATCTCGGTTATCCTTTAACTTAACGCAAACGGAAAAATTGCTGCTTATGCAGTTTTTACGCTGGATCCAGTGGCGTAGTCATATTTTTCATTTGAGCTGTTATTTTTTAGATATGACCCAAAGTTGTGTTTTTTTAAATGGGACACCCTGTATATTTGTCCAGAAATTGATTTGTCCTTTTAAAAGCTTCTCAAAAATATATAATAGTATGGGTCTATTTTAATAAACAACAACAAAAATCCTAATTTGTATAATTATCATCCCAAACTTTCGAACATTATGAAAAGTACGATATGTTAGCTTGTTTTATATTAAGTAATGAAAATGTTGAAGCGGCTTTTGAGATGTATTTTAACAGGTAAATAGTTAATTTTTAGGTATGTTGAAATACTATTGCTTAATTTTTATGTAGATATCCAGAAAGGAGGCAACCTAATATATCCACTTTTTATCGGATAAAAAAGAATTTACTTAATCACGGATCATTTATCAAACCTCGTACGAAAACATATAATAAAGAAAATCGGGAGGCTGAGGAAATTACGGTTTTGGCTAATGCAGAAGCTTACCCTACGAACTCTTGCAGGGACAGTGAAAAGAGCATAGAGATTCCAAAAACTAGAGTTCAAGAAATTCTAAAAAAGCACAAATACCACCCATACAAATTTAGGCTCGTGCAGCACTTACACTTACAAGTTGGTGCTAAATTTATTCTTAATTACACATTAAAAAAAAAGTTTAATGTCTTACTGACTTTATTAGTTAATACTTGCTATTTAGTGCATTTTTTTAGCGATTTCTTTATATAAAAGTATTTTATTTCATCCTTTTAAGTTCTATTTATACGGGTTTTATTGTAAAAGTCAGATTTAACAAATAGTCTCTGGGTCCATGGCATATTATGTAAAATACATACTTTTTCCTGATGATATGGTGAACGCATATATTTCATAATGCTTCATCGCGTAAACAATTCAAAATGGCGCCATTCCGATATGTTTAACCTCTTTTTAATATACTTGCTATGGGACCACTCCGGTAATATCCTGAATAATCCCTGAAAATTTCATTCAAATTGGTGACACCATCGCGAATTAATCGATGTACAATAAAATAAAAAAAATACATTGGGTCGAATTGATAATCTCCTTCTTAATCGGTTAAAAATTACGAATATTATATAAAATATGATATTAATCGACCCATAATCTGAAGACATTTATATCATATTAATCTTGAAAAAGTGGTTCTCTGAAAAAACTCCAATCTGAATAGATTTCACTTATAAACAAATATTGTTCCTTATTGTTTCGTCCAAACAAAGAGCGATAACGATATCGTTGCCCATTTCAATAACCTGTATTTTCAATCATGAATATTTTTCAAATAGAATTTCTATACGAGAATTCTTGGTTTAACTAAAACTTTCAATTGAACTATAATACAGTTCAATTAAATGTCAAAACTATAGTTTTATTATGGATGCTTGGAAATAAATCTTTGGACAATCAAGAGCAAATGCGATATATGAATACAAGATCTTTCATTAGTGGTGCCCCAGTGATCACTTAGATTTTTAGCTTATGAATGTATACTAATATAAAACAGTTTTTTAAAAGAGATCTTATTGTTACATTAAATTTTAGTATTTTTTAAATTATCTTGCAACGTTAATAATACATTAATCGATCTTATTAACTTTACACTCTGTAACTTCAAAACCAAAACAAGTTACGTTTTAATGGCATAATCTCGACAAGATAAACCAGCTGGGGATGGATGCTGCACCTATCAGCGGAAGCCCCATTTATATAGTTTTGAGATAATAATCGAATGGAAAGAAGTCAGGTGGACAAGCGGGCCAGGCGGTTGAGCCACTTTTTTTTATATAATCCTGTTTTTCTTTTATTGTCGTCCATAAAAACGTTTTTATTTCTGAGATGTTTGCAATATTTTTTTTTCTCACCATATACAAACAAGCTCACTACTTCTCGTCGTATGTTAACCCCATTAGCACGTAATTAGTTAGCATAAAAATATGACAATGTTTCATAATAATAAAAGTGTGCTTAAAAATCTACGTTATGCCCGTACAAGGCTAACTCGTTACCACAATACGCTATAAAAGATCGAATTACGGGTAGCAGGAATTACAAAAACCAGTAGCGCGGATTTTACCTGGAAAGAATATAAATCACAGGCATTGTAGTCGATGGTCGAATGGTCTACAAACTGAGAGTTCGTCTGAAATGCTATAAAAGGTAAATTCTTTAACAAAAATTAAACCAAGTTGTTATAAATGAAATGTACCTTATTTCAAAAGTTATAGATCAATATTTTGAAATTTTGAAAATAATATGAGATTTTTTTTTTAGAGAGATAATCTTGGGATCATTATATAAAACATTGTTTCGTTGATCCTCATCCTACACCCAGATCTACCAATGCTTCGTGCTATCAGTTTCCAAAAATTAAAACCTTTTCGAGAAAAATAATTAGGTAAAGTGCCCTCTGGTGGCAACTTACATAAACATTTTTACCTTTGGATAAGAGCGTTTCTAATTAGAAACACAATTCAAAAAAGAACTCAATTATTTGCCAAGGGTGTGGTATAGATACGTAGACGATATATTGCTATTTTTGATACTAAAACAGAAAATTTGGACATTTTCTTAGAAACACTAAACAATAAATATCCTTCCATTAATTTTACGTACGAAAAGGAGAACAATGGGCAATTACCTTTTGTCGACACGTTAGTCAGTAGAAATAAGGATAAATTAGAATTTGATATTTACAGGAAATTTAGTAATACTGATAGGTATATGACATCCGACTCATTTCATTGGCGTCAACACAAAATGGCAGCATTTAATTTCTTAACTCACAGGTTAGTCAATTTTCCATTAAGTAAAGAACGTTTTAAAAATGAAATGAATCGGATATAATGATAATTTTGTACATAAATTAGTAAATAGACATAAGCATAAGAAAATGTTAAAAGATGCCACTACTCTTCAAGCACCTGAGGCTCCCAATAAGTTCATAGTAATTCCATATGATCCCATATATACGAGAGGTCTAGAAAAAGTATTTAAAAATGTAGATTTTAGAGTAGCCTACAAAACGGAGAACAGTTTGAAAAATCTCCCTGGAAACCCTAAAGATAAAGTCGACTTGAAGGAGAAGAGTGGCATCTATAAAATTAGCTGTAATGACTGCGATCTAAAATATGTTGGGCAAACTAAACTCTCCATAAACATTCGTTTTAAAGAACACATGGCACATTTAAGATACGGAAGAACAGAAAAGTCAAGCGTTGCCCAACATGCTTTGGAAAACAATCACCGAATAGGAATAAATAACCTTAAGTTGATTAAAAATGTATCTAATAATAGATTATTGAATGCATTTGGGAGTATAGAAATAGTTAAATGTGGTAAAAAAGCATTAAATAAAGACAGAGGGCCTATTCCCTATAGTCACCTCTATTCTTTACTTGACAACGGTGCAGTCGGGTGCAACCAAGTTTTACTATATATAGTCTCGGTTGGTTAGCGAAACGCGCGTCCAGAACGTAACAAGTTGTGGTGTTGTGTGGTTAGAACTCTTGTATTTTGATCTTCCACCACAGCTTCCAGTGTTAGGACTTTACTTCATTTAATAAATTCCACACAAAATCGATACATTTTAAGGGTGGGATACTAGGAAATGAATTTTTTAACATCTTTGCCAAATGAGGGGGGCAGAGGGGCAGCTTATCCCGAGGTACATAATAAATTTGTATTAAAAATATGCTTTTTTTAGTCGTCGTTTTATGGCCCTCAATTTGGCCCCTAGAATTTACAAATGATAAACAATATAATTTAGACTTGGGCCCTCCCCTCCCTCGAATTATTCTACCAGGAGAGATGTTAAGCAGGAAAATCGACAAGAAACTAGAGCTCTAATAGAGTTGCCACTTGATTTACTAGTTTACTAAGGTCCATTTGGGTATTTATCTTTTTTGTTATTGTATTTAATAATTTATTGTAAGTAACACATTATTTTTAAATTTTGCACATAGAACAAGGTAATGAACTGGAAAAGTTTTGTAGTAAGAAGTAATTAAAAATAAACTTTTATCGGTAATGAGATCGTCCTTTTATTTAAAAAAAAAGACACAGGGAACCATATATATTACCTTAAATTAAATAAATAAGATTTTTTTAAAGAATTAAATAAAAATTAAAAATAAGTAAAAACAAAAAAGTAGACAATATTTTCACATTACGTATATTATCAAGGCAATTGAAATATTCCCCTGTTTAATTCAGCGCAATTATTTACTAATAGATACGCAGACAAATTGTAAATTACGGTGGATGTTTCAGTTGAAGTCCTTTACAGATCCAATTACTCGGACTTTTTCTCACGATAAATGTCTCTTTTTATCAAGCTATATAACCCTGTGTGGAACGAAATTGGGTCATACTTTATTCTCCTTGCTAAAAGGAAGAATTCGCAGAAGGTACGAAGCTCCAGGTAAAGTTAATTCAATAATTGTTTTGTTATAACAGTTATTTGTAATGACGTTAAGCCTAAGTACGACGACAGAGTATTTATTAAATCTTTTAACCTGTCGTTTTTCAATACCACACCAGCTGGGACATAAATAATTCACGATTCCTCAATTCTCGCACTAACAAAAACCGAGGAGTAATCTTAAATGGAAAAGAATATAAAACATTACACAATCGAGTGCGGCACTTTCCCGAGGTCTTTAACCCGAGGACGGCCGATAAATTGTTGTCAGCATCACCACGGCAAAATGGACATTACAGCCCAATATGGCGGTACTGCGTCTCATTTATCTCCGCTATTGCCTTCTGAGGAATAGCGAAAATGATGCTTGGAATCGATAGGAATTTTTTCCCGTTCGTATAAATGCGAAACGAAACTTATGTAAGTACTATATTGTTTTGACGTTTCGAAATTATTTAATTGTGTTAGTGACAAACGTGAGGACACTGTAAAAAATGCAGCATGTACTTTTTTGGGCAATTTTAAGACTAAAAGTTTATATAAACATGTGTCCGCTAGGCCTTCCTTTTTGAGATAAAGGGTGTTAAAAATTTTAAATTTTTTTTGAGTTGTTTCATCGATCTCATACATTTCTTGAGATATATCATTCTAATTTGACTCGCAGTATTTTAGAAAAATGTACAGGGTGGTATTTTTTTCCAAGTCTCGAACCCTTTCATCTGTTCGAAATTTTTACTGCGATGTTACTTGCCATTATTACAATAAAATCAAATTCTCCATTTTGTTCTGTAACTTTCTGGTTTCTTAGATTATATTGATATTTCACACCCTTTAGAACTTATTTGGAATGCATTTTTTTATAAAAAAATAGAACCTACTTAAAAAAAGAAGTACTAAAAAATAACAAATAATATTTTATTCCACATTGAAAATTTGACTCTATGAAGTCGACGTCAAACTGATTCTTAATTATTTGATCAAAAACCTTATAGATTAAGTGTCCTCATAGACACCACATTGGACAGACATGGTCTTTATTACACTGACACCGTCTTCATAAATTAAATTTTCAATGTGGAATAAAATAAAATTTTTGACTTTTTAGTGCTGTTTCTTGACGTCGGATTTTTTTTATAAATTCTTTTATTTCATCCTATTTTGTTATATTTATAAAAAGTTTTTGATTTTAAGGCCCAAACCTAGATTAAAATCTTGGAAGCCCATAATAAAGTAAATTAGTAGGTGTTGGGTCCATTCCATATGAAATTTTGCCAAAAAACCGTGTTAATATTATAACAAAATTTAAAAAGATGAGTTAAATTGCACTTCGCAAAAACTTAGAAAACCATATTAAAAATGATATTAACATGCATACTCTTTTTCCTGATGATATGGTGAACGCAATATATACACTGGACTCATCATGTGCACCAACGAAATTCTTGGTTCAACTTTAAAGTAACATATTTCAAAAACTAAAAAAGATATCGCAATTCGCTTTCCAACTTATTATGGGCGATTTCTTGTAGAATCGACCGAATGGACTGCGGTTTTCGCGATACCAAACATTTTATTATACGGGGTGGTTTTAAAAAACGATTTCATTTTTGCAAAATTTCATCCAAGAAACGATCTTGGAAAAAGTGTATAAAACTTTTTCATATCTTATAGAGAGATTTGGGAGAGTATTTAAAAAAAAACAGTTTTATTCGATATCCCTCCATTTTTAGAAATATGAGAAAAAAGAGTAACTCATTTTACGTTTTAACCTGTAACTTTTTAACGTTACATTATTTTAATGACATTGTCCAGGCCGAATGCTTTTACGATATTCAATTAAAAAAGTTTATACGGGCTAACGAAAAAGTTGAGAAAATTTAATACAAAAAAATACTTGTTAATTTGAAAAATATGAATTTAACGAATTTGAGCGTGCGTATGGAAAAAACAAACCTTCTTTTTTTGATTTTAAAGTAACTTTTTTCTTCTATGGTTCAAGGTCTCGAGACGGATTGGGCATATTTTGAAGTTGGTTAAAAATTCATATTCATGCCTGGTCATGGCATTTAGAATGTTAATATACTATAACCTTGAAATTAGGTAGGCATGAATGGACATTTTTCTAAATAATTTTTAAACGAGAGAGAATCGAAATAGAAATGTGGCATTAGCCTCTTTGCACATTTCATTATGTCTGGCTAAAACAGCTGTTTTTCTGAAAAAATTAGGTCATTTTTGTTACAAAAAAACTGCCAATGTCCCGAGATATTGTGATACATGATAACGAGAAAAATTGTTCTTTAAGAAAATACACCTTGTAGAAAATTTAAATTTTTTACATTATCTTCTTAACCACCCTTCATTTTAGCGATTAAAAAGAATTAACGTGAGAAGAGCATTCCCTGCTGCTGGTTCTACATGAAACATGCTTTTACAATCCGAAAAACTTATTTAAATTAAGATATATCGAAAGAACTGACATTTGAATGTCATACGAAAGCTTTTGTTTCTTACTTATGCGTCTTTCATGTTCCTTAAGTCTAGTAGACCCAGACCGTCCAGTTTCACCTATATTATACACTTTACCACAGGAAGAAGGAATTTTATAAACTTCTTCTGATTGCAAAGAAATTACATCTTTTGGTGACCTTAAGATTACTCA
Source organism: Kuschelorhynchus macadamiae (assembly GCA_030620095.1). Lineage (NCBI taxonomy): Eukaryota > Metazoa > Arthropoda > Insecta > Coleoptera > Curculionidae > Kuschelorhynchus > Kuschelorhynchus macadamiae. Next base: position 186,473 of record JAUTXW010000522.1, on the reverse strand, counting down.
TCTTTTTAGTGCAATATCCATTTGATTTCAAAACTTAAGTTAGTTTCTCTGTTTTGTTCAAGATTGAATTTGCTTCACATATTGACAAAGCCCTAAGGAGTAATACATTGATAAGACATATTGATTTTGATATGTATGATGGTGAGAACTAAAATTTAAATATATATTCGTATGTGTTGGTTTCCTGGAAATCGTATGACTTAAGGCGTCGTTCTCTTTTTTTTTGTACTAACACTTCAAGGAAGGGAATGGCACTATCTGACTCAATTTTGATAATGAATTCTATATTCGAATGTTGTTGGTTTAGATGTTCTAAAAATATAGTTAAATTTTCTTTGCCATGAGGGCTTATTACAAAAGTATCATCTACATATCTAAACCAACATTTAGGTTGTAAAGGAGCAGAGCTTAAAGCAATGTCCTCGAAAGCCTTCATAAATATGTTCGCTCCCACAAGATGTACCGGAGATCCCATGGCGATGCCCACCCGAGGTTTGTTTATAAAAGGTCCCTTGAAAAATGAAATATTCAATTCTAGTAAGATATGATTAACGTTTTTATGTTGAACTATGTCAGAAATTATAGAAATTGATTCCCAAGTAGGCACATTTGTATACAGGGGTTCATCAGAACTGATTAAAATATCATCGATATCTAATGTAAAAATATTTTAACTTTTTTACGAAATGTTTAGAATTTTTTATATAAGAAAAAGATCGTCCTGTAAAGGGGTTTAAGGTATTGGCTAAATGTTTACGTATTTGGTAAGATGATGAACGTATTGCACTGACGATGGGACGTAACTGTACATTGGCTTTATATATTTTTGAAAGTCATTCAGTGTTTTGATCTTATGCAGTGAAGATCCCTGAAGATGCCTCGTGCGATCGCAGGTGAAACGTCGGAAAGTGATTTGTTAATTTGTATATCATGTCAAAAAAACTTTTGTCCTTCTTTTACGATCAGTTATTTTGTGGTTAGCATTATGAGAATGCTTATTCATATATTAGAAACTCTACGCATTTTTTAGAAAAACTAAAATCTAAGATATCTTAGTCAGTTTTGATTTAGAATCGCTATATACAAATTTACCTATAAATGATTTAATTTCCATAATATCAGACTTATTTCACAATAATATTGGCAACTCACTTTTAGATCTGAGCTGATCATGTCTCACATCAATATATTTTGTTTTTCAAGACGCTTTTTATGAACAAACCTCAAGAGCAGCCATGGGATCTCAGCTATCACCAGTGGTAGCCAATATCTTCATGGAAGCTTTTGAGGAGGAAGCCTTAGAGGCGTCTCCATTGAAGCCAAAATCATGGTTCAGATATGTAGACGACACTTTTGTAATATGGCCGCATGGTTCAGTTCCTTAGAACACTCTGTATATAGAAAACCAACGCATACGAACAGGTACCTGCAAAATGCAAATTCCCATCATCATCCAGCGCAAAAACAATCAGTTATTAAATTCATTGGTTTACAAAGCCCTCGCGATTTGTGAACAAAATTTTTTACAATTGGAAACAAACAAACTGCCTGAAGCTTTAAGAGGGAATGGATATTGCACTGAGGATATTAGACGGTAAGATAATAATCCTACTTCACAAAATGATACTAATAAGGAATTACCAAATAGGAAGTGTAGTTCTTCCATTTATACACCGAACCACAGACAAGATTGCAAGGTTACTTCGCCGATCTAACATACGTACAACTCTCAACACACACAAGAAATTTGGACAATGTTTGCGATCGCCAAAGGACATTATTCCTTTCCAAACGGAAGGAGTATTTGCAATTCCTTGCTCCTGGGTTTCGGGATTCTATAAACGGAAATTTATAAACATCTTAATAATTTTAGAGATAGAGATACGGGCTTCAGTCTCCATCATACGTGAAAACTGATCGTTACACCGAGTCACGGTTCGGTAGACACAGGTCGACTATAAATAGTGGAAAGTGATTCCATTTTGACACGGTCTAATCCCAAGAACCGTGATTTCTTAATGAAATCATAATAGTTACTTAATTCAGAAAATCAAAAAACATCTGATTTAAATTAAAAAAAAATCCGACTTAAATAAAAAATATCGAAACGTAATTATCCAATTTATTTCAAATTTTTCAGAAAAATAGTATTACATAGGAGTGAACTGGTAATATTTTGGTATGAATATAAGATGGCAAATCAAAATGGTGGCCTAATAAAATATTTAAAAAAACTGAAAAAAAAATCTACTAATTAGGTTAATTTCAAATTTTGTGCAAGCTTTAAGAGATAAACTGGTAAAGCTATGGTACCAATTCAAAATGGTGGAATAAAATGACGGTCAAATAAAATTTAAAAAAAAAAACGTAAAAAAATCTGACCTTAAATTTTGTAGAAAAATTAAGTGATATAGGGATAGACTGGTAGGAATTCAGCGTAATAAAATAGCGGTGTTGTCAATATAATATCAATTTATTGAATCTATTTTAAATTATGCCCAAGAATCAGGTGTGGCATAGCTAAAAACTGGTGTACTGAACTAAATTGGGCCATACTTCACTATTCCTAATAAAAGGAAAGATTCATAACAAGGGAAATTCCTGGTAAAGGAAATTTACGGATTTTTTAATATAATAGACAAATACAAATAGACATACGGAAGAACGCCAGTTTGTTATATCATTACACCGTTACGCCAATATAGAAACAGGAATAAATGCCAATGTTATTGTTTTATCTTTTTGCCCACGGCGGCAGGGATAAAGGACACGTCTAAAAATAGAATTTCTTCAGGTGTTCCTATAATACGCTCGCAAATCTTTAAGGCAAGTGACATTTCCAGATTTCAGGGAAATTGGATCTAAATTTAGACGTTCAAGATAGAGGGAATAAATATTATTACAAGACGAAGTCAACTTTGTTTAAGAGAATAACGGATTTGTCTCATATATGGAGTCAGACGTAAGCAATTTTAATTTGCAAAACATTTTTTTGGTCTGGCTTAGGAGTCATGCCCGTTTCGGGCTTCTCTAGAAATTTGTTTATTTCTGGCGTTAAATCTGTAGATAGGAATGTAATATATAATAATAATAATAATAAACAGTCTTTATTTTCAATCAAAAAGATATACATAAGTTACAGGATAAATGGGGGGCGATATCCAACAGTGTTGCTCTATACAACCCCCAAAAAAAAAAAAAAAGTAAAAAAAAAAGGCAATTCTAATACTTAAGCCACTTACACTTAGAAGTAATCTTATACAACTTGTTATATAATTATGCAGATAACTAACAAATATATATATATATATATATATATATATATATATATATATATATATATATATATATATATATCTATATTAGCAAAAAATAATTAATTATAAATTAGTAAGGTTTTTTAACAAAAAAGAAAAGAAAAACAGAAAAACAATCATATGCGTGTTCGGACTCTTTATTCGAAAAGGTATTTCTTAACCTTATGTCTAAAATCAGTCAGGGAACAGGTTTTGAGGCGGTGAGGAAGCTGATTATAAATTTTTACAGCGTTGTAACTAAAACTGCGCTGGAACAAAGCAGAGTTGTATAAAGGAACCTTGAATAAGCCTTTGTGGCGAGTATTCATAGAGTGAGTATCAGAACTTCGAATAAGTTTATTAAGTAAATATTGCGGTTGCTTTATAGATATGACTTTATTAACCAAACCCAAAAGTTGAGACTGAAAACGTTCCTCCAAATTTAACCAACGTGATAGTTTAAATGATTCGGATATATGATCAAACCTTCGCATATTATACGTAAACCTAACACAAGCGTTTTGAACACGTTGTAAACTGACTTTATCTCTCTGAAGCAAGGCTGGCCAGTAAACAGTGCAGCAATAAGAAAGATTGGATAAAATTAACGAGTCAGTAAGTTTCAATTTAATAGATGTATCTAAAATATCCCTGCTATGATAAAGTATACGAAGCTTAAAAAATGATTTTTATATGAGGGAAGAGACATGTTTTTCAAATCGCAGGTTATTGTCTACAAGTAGCCCAAGATTATTACAAACATTTACAGGGTTTAAGATAGTGTTATTAAGAGTGACATTAAGTAATTTCCGATCAATAATCTGCGATCTATCCTTGCCAAAAATTACGAGTTGAGTTTTGCTTTCATTAAGTAAAAGACCATGCTTTTGCGATATATCGCCAAGAATATTTAAGTCGTGATTTATGCAATAAGAAGCGGTGTCAATTTCAGAAAGACTAAAAGAGAGATATAACTGAGTATCATCTGCATATTGGTGCGAACGACAGTGATTGAGTAGCCTGCTGAAGTCAGACGTGTACACAGAAAACATCAGCGGCCCGATGATACTGCCTTGCGCAACCCCCTTATCTACACTTGCATATTCGGAAAATTTATTACCAAAAAACACCCTTTGTTTTCGATTGCTAAAATAGCTTTTGAAAAAGTCAATCGCAGCATCTCCTATCCCAAAATATTTTAACTTAAAAAACAAAAGACTATGGTCTAAGGTGTCAAAAGCTTTGCTGTAGTCTAAAAGTATTAAACAGGTGTTTTGACCTTTATCGGTCGCTCGAAAGATGTCATCAGTAATTTCAAGAAGGGCAGTATTAGTACCATGGTGCTCACGAAAACCAGATTGTGTAATTGGAATAATATTATTTACATTTATAAAATTACCAAATTGCTTTTCGACTATTTTTTCTAATATTTTTGACATAGTTGAGAGAATACTAATAGGCCGGAAATGTGAAGGTTGGGAGGGGTTGGAAGTCTTAGGGATGGGAATCACATTAGCACTCTTCCAACATTCAGGAAACCTGTTAGCAGATAAACAGTTATTGATAATGAAAGTAATATGCGGTAAAAGATGTGGGGTTACGTAAAGTAACATTTTAATATTAATTCCGTCGGGCCCCGTAGCGTTAGATTTTATGCCATTAATTATTTTTTCAACCTCCTCCAGATCAACGTTAGTAAACACAAAATTTTCTAAGTTATGCACGGTTTCAAATGTTTTATATTTATAATGGTTATTAACAAAATTGGTGTTGTTTAAATTCGTTTGAGGAGTGTTGGTGTGAAAATAATCAAGAAATTCATCAGCATTGGCGATATTAAAATATGATTGATCTTGGGTTGAACTAGAGTGAACATTGAGGTATTTGAGTGTGCGCCAAAAGTTTTTAGGGTCTGTTCTGAATGAATGTTGGAGAAATGCTTTCTTTTCTGACTTAACAGCCATATTGACAACATTTCTTAATTCCTTAAACTCTTGCCAGGATTGCTCAGTTCGCTGTTTTTTGTACTTACTTAATGCTTTATGTTTTAATTTTATCATAAGTTTAAGGTTGTCTGTGAGCCAAGGGGCAGGTGCCTTAGTGATTTTGGCCGTTTTTATCGGTGCGTGAAGATTAAATAAATTTAAAATATTTGTGTTTAAGAATTCGATCATTTCATCTAGGTCTGTTAATTCAAAAAGTTGTCCCCAGTTAAAGTTATTTAAATCAATTAGAAAATGGTTGTAGTCGAAATGTGAAAAATCTCTGTACGTTTTAAAAAAAGGTTTGGGTTTTTGCTTAACAATTCTAATTTTACAGCACACCATACGGTGATCGGAGATTTCGTCCATTCGAAAAATTACAGGGTCAGTCACAATATCAGCACAGTTACTAATAATTAAGTCCAAAATAGTGTTTGAGTTGTTAGTTACTCGGGTAGGTTCCTGAATATGTTGAGTTAACCCGTACTTGTCAAGAAAATTTGAAAATAATCCCTGTCCGTTAGAGTTATTTGGTGTAGCAAAATCAACGTTAAAATCTCCCCCGAATATAACATAATCGTGTTCAGGTATCAAACTTATCAAATTATTTTCAAGTGTTTGTAAACAATCATTTAAATTAGAGTGAGGAGGCTTATAAAGTGTTCCCACACATACCTTCTTGCCAGCGATATTCAGTGATATCCAAAGCTGTTCCAGGGCATCGGTGGGATTGCCTATATCTGATAAAAGTTTAAACTTTAAAGATTTTTTTACATAAAAGGCCACGCCACCGCCTCTCCCGTCTCTGTCACGTCTTTTCAATACATAGTTTTCTAAGACAAAAGGAAGATCTGGGACTTCTGGGTTTAGCCAGGTCTCAGACAATCCAATGACATCCAAAGACAGATCGCCAATCGTTGAGGAAAACAAATCGAATGAATTGTTAAGAGACCGAACATTAAAGTGAGAATATTCTAACCAGTTATGATGCATGTGAGTTGTATCGCCTATCAAGAAACAGTGGCATTTGAAAATATAAATCAATTAAAATCCGCAAAAAAAAAGTATTATGCGTACAATAAGAATATATCCGGATGAATTAAGTATTACATTATAATTTAGGAACACCAGGATGGATATATACGTATGATCAAGTTTTAATAAACGCAACTAGTATTTTCACACAAAACCACGTCAGTATCGGTGGTCAATATTATAATCTTAACAAGTCCAAATAATATCCACAAAATACCCGATAAGCTGTCCGTGCTACAATCTATCGGCAGTTAAAGAAAAACCGTATAAGTTATATTCTGTAAAGTTGATGCTTACAATAATTTACAAAGGAATTAGGAAAAAAAAAAAGAAAGATAAAATTCTGTAAGGAAGCAGCTAGCCGTACCGTATGATCATAACTATATCTCTCTCAATTCTTGTTTCGTGCCTACCTACAATGGATATATTAGATATTTTATTTTAATAGCCATTATGGAACTACAAAAGCTTAACTATTAGCTTTAATAATGATGCATTCGCGCTATCGCATTCCGGCGCCACAGTAGTTCGCTCTCTTGTAAAGTTTTGGCCAAAACTCAGTATATCGAAAACCTTTATTTTAGTGAATATGTTTAAAATATGTTAAAATATATATTTTAAAATCATAACGGTGTTATTTAAAGAATGTCCTACGTAAGATCATACACTTTAGAGCACCTAATTATAAGCGTTTTACATACAAAAATCGACCAAAACTTTCAACAATTTAATATAAAAAACGAATTAAAGTACCCGTTTAAGCGTTTTTAAAATAATTTTAAATGGTCAAATTTATGCTGAGGCTATACTTCACATATTCTCTTCTTAAATAATATCGGTTTTTATCAATAATTTAAAAATAAATAACACTAATCATTTTTGCGATTTGCATTTTTGCAGTAATTTTTATCTATACAGCCAAATCAGAGTCATCCAAGCTGATCCAAGTTATTGTTTTTAGCTAAAAGTAAGCCTCACAATGTTCTTTTAAGGAATATTGCCAAATTAGCTGCTACTATCTGCTATTCAGTTAGTAATATTAATATAGGTTGGCTTTGGAAACATGGTTTGTTTACTTTTCACGCGTCGCGTCATTCTTAGTTGTTATGGTGTCAGTTCAGTTATAACTGAAGAGTTAACATTAAAAATGCAAGTAAAAAGAAAAATATTGTGCGATATTTTAATAGAAAACAACGGAAATGAAACTTTTGTTTTTAATTACCTACAAGAAAAATATCATTTTTCTGGTAATAGTGAAAAGTTAGCGTTTGACGGTTTAAGGCGCCATTTTTTGCCGCAATTTCGTGAAAAATATAAATTGGCAAGTCGCAATAGAACTTTTTTTTATAAAAAATGTGCTTCGTGGTTGGAAGGTTCATTGACGCTGTTCAAAGGAAAAGGAGGGAGGCCAATTAAGACTCTAGAAAACTGTTCCGGTCGCTCAAAACGAAGAAAAGTGTCCTCTTTAAGTAAACATACCAACTTATCTGCCGCTGAATTACAGCATCTTTTAGTATTAGTGTTAAATTCATCAGGTAAAAAACACGAAGCTCAATTAATTAGTGACATTTTGGAAAACGGTGCAAAAAATTATAAAAAAATCACATGTGATGACATTCCGGATTTGTTTACAAAAGAAGAAGCCTTAGCGTTAATAACCGATACAAAACTCTAAATATCAATATGAACATTTGCGAAATCAGTGTAAGCTTAAGAACTATCATATTTTTCCTCGATATGCTTGTATTTTAGAAGCGAAAAAGCAATGCTATCCTACCAAAGAAAAAACTGTTATATCTGAGAGTGGCGTAGATGTGGAACTACAGTCTTTGTTAGACCATACTGTTAGACGACTGCTATTAGTTCCAGATATAAAAAGTAATATACTGGCAACACCACCAGAGACATCAAGGTTAGTACTAAAATCAAAATGGGGATGCGATGGTTCATCTGGTCAAAGTATCTACAAACAAAATTTTTCGAATCCCAATTTAACTGACGAGTCTGTTTTTATGTCATCCCTCGTTCCAATCCAACTAAATGACGTTTTAGATTCCACAACTTTTTTTTGGAAAAATGAGCGACCATCATCCACAAATTACTGTCGACCAATTTCGTTTCATTTTGCTAAAGAAACAAAATCGTATGTTACTGATTTTGTTAATTCCATAAATGACCAAATATCTAAATTGTCAGATACTAAAATTGAATTTCCTGGTAAAACGGTATACGTTAAGCATGATTTGTTTTTAACAATGATTGATGGAAAGGTGTGTCAGATTCTAACAGGCACATCATCTTCAGCGTGCTGTAATATATGCGGGGCAAAACCTTCCGTGATGAACAGTATACAAATTATTCAACAGCGACAAGTAAATCAAGATGCATATAAATACGGATTGTCACCTCTTCATGCTTTAATACGGTTTATGGAATGTGTGCTTCATGTTTCTTACCGTTTGGAATTTATGAAATGGACGGCCAAATCATCGAATGAAAAAGAACTTCTAAAATCCAGAAAATCAAAAATTCAATGTCAGCTCAAAGAAAAACTTGGAATAATTGTTGATGTGCCAAAACAAGGTAGTGGCACATCAAATGATGGAAATACAGCAAGACGATTTTTTAAAAATTTTGAACAGGTGTCAGAAATAACTGGATTTAACAAAGAAATACTTAGACGTTTTGCAGTTATTTTACAAGTTATTAATAGCCGATGCGATATTAATGAGACAAAATTTGAAAACTATTGCTATGAAACGGCCAACATTTTCATTCAGCATTATTATTGGTATTATATGCCATCATCATTGCATAAAGTTTTAATTCACGGGGGTCAAATTATAAAGTCCATCAGTCTTTCAATAGGCCAGTTAAGTGAGGAAGCAGCAGAATCTAGAAATAAGGATTTTAAAAGATTTAGGCAGTCTCATTGTCGAAAGTGTTCTCGCGTTTCAACAAATGAAGATGTAATACATGCGTTACTTATTTCTTCTGACCCATTAATTACAAACTTGAGGTATAAATGGCAGATCAAAAATAATGAAACAGAACTGTACAGCGATTCTATAGACCTTTTAAATTAATATCAATGTTATTCTACACTTCAACTTTCTTTTTACTTGATAGCTTAGGAACTATACAGGGTGTTTTCAAAGTTAAGTCATTTATTTTAACAGCATACAGAGCCTGCCAAAAGAAATTGATTTGCCAAAAATCACCTACATAAAAGTTCCATAGTAAAGTACAGTGTGCCCAAATTTGATTGCCAAGTGGAAATCTTTTTTATTTTCAATTTTTCAGCAAAAACTTATTCTTGATAAAAGTTGGTGCTTGAAAAAGGAAAGCTTTTGACAATATTGAACCTGACTGTACCCTTTGGGATATGCCAATGCAATTGACAATTTTTATTTGTATGGCTAAATAGGCCTCTAATCACTATCTACAAATAAAATTACCAAATTTCAAAAAAGTTGGTTCAAAAATGCTAAGATAAAAAAAAATTAAACTAATTTTGAACACCCTGTATTTTGAAAACTGAGCGACCGACGAAAAAATGTTATTCTTTATTATTGTCTTAAAACTAAGTAAGCATTCATCCCTTTTATTTTGTAAAAAATGTTAGGAAATACCCTATTTTAGGTCGCATATTATTAGCTTATTGTTAGATTCTTTTTGGGTGCTCCTGTATATTGCCAATTGTAATAAAAACTTGTATATTATCAAAATATAATTAGACATGCTTAAAAAATAGAAACTGATACATTATTTTTGACAGATATAATAAAATATAGGTTTTGGCCACATGTGTCCATAAGGGCGAACCAGTGTGGCGCGGCGCCTAACCTGGTGCTAGCCCAGTAGAGGGTATCCTATTTTATTTATTTATTTACATAGCGTGCCTTACAGGTTTACAACCCAACTACAAGGCAATTGCAGATTACATGACATTAAAACTAAACTCTATAAGAAATTAAGATGACTTAAAAAAAATATATGAATATACTAAAATTAAAAAAGATTACTTATCTAGTAAAAAATTCACAACCTAAATAAGACTATTCTGACAAAGTTTTTCAAGGTTTGAGCATGCGAGAAAGGATTCTCTTAGAAATATTAAATAAATCAATATCTCTTTTAGTATTTTGCACATTGCACATTAAATATAGAGGAGAAAACTTAAGAATATTAGTTTTCGGAGTATGGAGATAAAGTAGGGCATGATGGCGACTGCTTACTCGAGAAACACAGAATTTAATTCTTGAAAGTATATTTGGGCAATCAAGATTATTATTTAGTAAATTAAACAAAGTGAGAATGGCAAAGTAATCTCGTCGATATTTTAATGAGGAGACATGAAATCTACTAAGTAATAAATTATGAGGAAAGCCAGAGAAGGGGTAAGTTCCGTCACTTCTGAAGCTCAAGTATTTTATAAATTTACGCTCAACTTTTTCCAGGTTGTCAATGTGTACAGGGTCTTTCCTCATATATTGACCCCCTCCCTAGAAGAGTTATTTTAAGAGATACAAAAAAAAATCAAATACAAAAGTTTTAGGGATTTCCTTGAAATTTTTGAATCTGATGTCAAAAAATTTTTTTTTCATCCGTAAATGTCAAATTTTGACAGATGGTCATTTTTTCTTATGGAACACCCTGTATACGAATTGACAGTTAAAAAGAGCGAAATTTTCTGATTTCAAATATATATATGTTTAATATGTTTAAATAAGGCGTTATTGAAATATCGGGCTCTAAACATCAAAATAATAACACATTCAAAATATCATGGTAGACGCTGCATTGTAAATATTTGACATTTATTAAAAAACAATTGAATCAGACGCCATTATTATTTACTGTTAGTGGGTCTTACTTGTCAAAAAATGCCGTACAGCGAGGAAGAAATTATATATTTTATAACAAATTAATATAAACAACAAACAAATACAATAACAATAACAACAAAAAAGTTTCCTGTTAATTAACTTCAAATTTAATAATTATACTTTATAGGTTCTCAACATGACCTCCATTATTATTAATGCAATTTGTATAGTCTTGTTCAATTTTTTGTATAGTATTAACTATAAACTGTATATTATTAAAATTGAGATCATTTATAGCGGCGATGATTTTTCTGCGGAGCATCTCGAGGTTTTCATTTCCCCGCTTATAAACCTTGTTTTGAAGGTAACCCCACAGAAACGAATCCAGAGGCGTCAGGTCTGGGCTGTTCGGTGGCCAACGAATTGGCCCAGTACGTCCAATCCATAAATTATATTTTTGATTTAAAAATCTTATAACTGGCAATACATCATGTGGTGGGGCGCCATCTTGATGCCACACTATTTGATTATACTGCCTTAGGGGTAGATCGTCCAGCCTCTCTTCAATTTCGTTGGTGAGCATCTCCAAATATCTTTGCCCGGACAGGTTTTCATCGTAAAAAATAGGGCCAATAATTTGGTCACTTAAAATACCACACCATACATGAAGGGACTGCCGTCCTTGAAATTTAATTTCCCTGGTTATTCGGGGGTTAGTTGTAGCCCAATACCTAACATTTTTGCGGTTATATACCCCTGCCGTTGTAAAAGTGCACTCATCGGACCACAGAACTTTCTTAAACAAATTTCTATCTTCTCCCTTCAACACTAGCATCTCTTGACAAAATGCCACTCTTTTATTTTTTTACTCTTCACTTAAATATTGAACAGGGAATGTTCTATAAGCATAATACTTATACTTTTTTAAAGTTTTTGGCATGTTCTATTGAATTATTAGGGTTTTCTAGAAAGAAATACATTTTTTTTTTTATATGAAATTTGAGAAAGAAAAAGATCTAACCTTCGAAATATAATAAAATGTTTAGTTCTTCGTCTTGATTGGCCACAACTGTCCGACGTTTTCTTACTAAAGTCTTTCTTGTGCGCAATGCTTGTTCCACGTTTTTAATAGTATTCTTTGCTGGAGTGGGGCGTGAAGGAAACGTGCGATGATATTCCGGCCTTGCGGCATTGGCATTATTATTATTTTTATAATATAAACGAATTATATCGCACTTTTCTTCCTCGCTGTACGGCATTTTTTGACAATTAAAAGCCAACTAACAGTAAATAATAATGGCGTCTGATTCAATTGCTTTTTAATAAATGTCAAATATTCACAATGCAGCGCCTACCATGATATTTTGAATGTGTTATTATTTTGATGTTTAGAGCCCGATATTTCAATAACGCCTTATTTAAACATATTAAAAATATATATATTTGAAATCAGAAATTTTCGCTCTTTTTAACTGTCAATTCGTATACAGGGTGTTCCATAAGAAAAAAATGACCATCTGTCAAAATTTGACATTTACGGATGAAAAAAAAATTTTTGACTTTTGAAATTTCAAGGAAATCCCTAAAACTTTTGCATTTGATATTTTTTTGTATCTCTTAAAATAACTCTTCTAGGGGGGGGGTCAATATATGAGGAAAGACCCGGTACATTATATCCCGGAGACCACACAGTGCAACAGTACTCTAGTTTTGAACGGACATAGGAAAAATATAGCGACTTGATTGGATCAGTATTTCTAAAGTCTCTGGTGGATCTCAAAATAAAGCCATATGATTTGTAAGCTTCAGATATAATGTTGTTAATATGAACAAAAAAAGAAAGCTTTGTGTCAAAAGTTACTCCAAGGTCTTTAAACGAGTCTACGCGGCACAATAAACTTTCATTTAGAAAATATTGAAAAATAGTAGGGGATTGCTTTGTGGTAAAGGATAAAAGTTTACACTTTTCAGCGTTGAGCCATAGACCGTTTTCCAGACACCAGTTGCTTATTATATCCAAATTATGTTGAAGCCTCACATAGTCCTCATGATCTTTAATGCTTGTATACAACTTTACATCGTCAGCATAAAGCAAAAAGTTAACATTAAGTTGAGACCCAATATCATTAAACAGTTAAAAAGTAGGGGTCCCAATAATGCAGAATAAGTTGCAGTATAGTAGTCGGATTGAGAGCCGCAAACCTGCACAAATTGCCTATGATTTGACAAATATGAATGAAATAGTTCAATGAGTGGCTCAGAGAGGCCAAATTTATGTAACTTTTTAAGCAAAATATAATGATCTACTTGATCAAAGGCTTTTGTAAAGTCCAAGTAAATTACGTCAGTTTGTAGTTCGTTGCCTATTGCTTCCGCAATGTCTTGAGTAATGATTGTGAGGTTTCTTAGTGTAGACCTACCCTTAAAGAACCCATGTTGTTGCGGTATTATTAAGTTTTTGCATAAAGGAAATATGTAGTCGTGAAGTAGAAATTCAAATATTTTACAAAAATTGCATATTATTGATACTGGCCTGTAGTTTCGTTAAATCTGACTTATCGCCTTTCTTAAAGACAGGACATACTTTGGACGTCTTTCACAAAGTAGGAAATGTTTTTGTTTGCAGGCACAAGTTAAATAATGTTTGCAAAGGTTTTGCAAGGACAAACCTGCAATCTCTGATAAGGAATGCAGCAACAGAAGCCGGACCTGTTGTAAATGTAGGTTTTAATCTTTTAATTGCCCTTATTATTTTGTCTTCCGTAAAGCATGGTATATGAATAATTGGTACATTACATATCTCACTGCTTTCATCCATGTTACCGAGATCGGTACGGTGGTAGGAAAACGATTTTTTGAAATAATCCGCAAAACAGTTTAATATGTTATTTGTATTATTAACTATCAAGTCATTGTAACACATAGATTTCGGTAGCCCTCTAATTTCTCTTTTTCTCTTCAAAAAAATCCAGAATTGCTTTGAATCTCTTTTAATACTATTCTCGGTTTTTTGAATATATTGTTTATATGAAATCGATATATCTTTTGGTTTTATTTCGAAGTGTTTTAAATATTTCTAAATCATCAGGATTTCCAAATTTCTTAAACGCTCGATAACACTTACTTTTCTGCTTTAGGTTAGCTATGATGTTACGTTAAACCAGGGAGGGTAGGTTCTTTTGGGAGTTTTTTTATACTTAGGCACAAAATTGTCTAACGTCCGAAATAGCGTATCATAAAAAGTTTCAGAAGCAGTTTCAGCACAGTCGATCGATTCAAGAAAGGACCAATCAATTGATTGTACAAGGCATTAAAGTTTGCTTTTCAAAAGTTGTAGATATTTTCAAAGTTTAATTGTAGGTCTCGCTTAAAATGTACTGATTGGCAATATTTTAAAGATACCGCTAGGGCAGGGTGATGATTGTCCTCCTCAACAAACACATTGAAGGATCTTTCAACAAACCACTGTTCGTTATTATGGATAACTACATCCAAGATTCGATTATTGGTTTGCCTTAAATTTAAACATTGCTTAAAATTATCTAAAATAATACTTAGGTTATCATTTGTCATGCTAATTGAAAAATCGACATAATTGGGTATATATAAAATCGCCCAAAATACAAATATTTTTACCGAAAATGCAATTAAGAGAGGTCAAACAAATTCTCTAATAAATCAGAATTTACCGGTGGAGGTATATAAACAACAAACATATAAATTGCAGAGAAATCGACCGATATTTTCACACATAGCAAATCAATTTCAGGTTTAAGATCTTTGTTAGAAATAGTAACCAACGATGAGTTAAAAAACTTATTCACGGCTATTAAAACACCACCGCCCCGTGATTTTTTGGTTTCTTGTCGGTAAACAGTTCACCATCATAAACTGAGGAATCCAACCATGTTTCAGTAAGCGCAACAACATCGAAACAACAACTAGACGAAGCAATTAAAAAATCTGCAGTTTTGGTTTTAGGTCCACGCGTATTCTGATAATAAACAGACATGCGGCGAGGCTGTATCTGCTGCTCGACTACAGAAGGAGAAGATGACGTGTGAGACGGCGAAGTGAGAATAGTACGAGGAGTGGAAATAGTACTGGAATATACGTGAATTAATTGCTATTGACCCAAGATATTGGCCCGGAGTTTGGTACAAGCATTTTTATAACTAGTAGAAATATCCCAGGCCGCATGACAGGTATCAACAACGGTGTTGCCACGATTTAAATTATTCATATTAGTACAGTTGGAGCAAATAAGTGTTTCAGAATTGCAGTCTTTGACGTTATGATTCTTACCAGATCTCGGGCAACAGACAGATTTGGAGCAAGTCTTGGACGAATGATTATATTCGTTGCAGTTAAAACAGCGATTTACCTCAACTCAGTCGAATACAGTGCAAACATCATACCCAATAAACACATTACCTACTTTGAGAATTTTGTCGTATGTTACCCTATCTGTTTGGATGACTGCTTGAAAAATTTTGTCATTTTTTTTTGTTCTGCAAATTTTAATACTTTCACATCAAGAACCAACAGAGAAAATATCAGAATTTATTTTTTTTTATATTTACAGAAAACTTTCTTCGTCGTAACATTCCGAGAAGCCCACTATCCGAACCCTTGGATGGATACCGTGAAGCTCCCGTATCTCGTAGGCCCCAGCAAGTTTCTGCTCATCAACTTCTTTAAACTTCTTGTTTTCTTGGAGGTTTTTGCATCCGACCAAAATTGATCCGTTGTTAGCAGGTTTAACTTTGACCAGATTCAGATTTAGCTCGAAAGGGTCAATTTGATTCGCCATGTCTTGCTTAGCCTTCTCGTTGCTCTGAGTTTGATTTTTAGGGACCACAAGTACAGCAGGTTGTGTTTTATTTTTAGAAACTGCTGCATAACTAGACAGTTGAGGTGGAACATTGGAGATACATGAGTTTGAAATTTTGTCTGTAATTTTCGACACCTTTGCAGGGTATCTCCCTTATTTTTTTGTGATATTAAGGATGGCGTCGCAGAATTTTCATAGCCCTTTTGAGATTCAAGGCTTTTTGAAAATGTTTCATTTTCAGGCACACCTCGTATCACAGTTCTCTAATAACTTATCAAAAGGCTTATATGTTTTGTTCCGTAGAATTTAATGCCGCTTTAAGAATGAGTATACGGGGTCAGGTTAAAAAGTTATGGAACCCTACTTTATTTCTTTAAATGAGACACTCTGTATATTATTCTTTATGTTTATTAAGAATATTGTGGGGTTTCCAAAAATATATAACATGTATGCAGTTATTTTAAAAAACCAGCTCAAAATTCGAGGTTTTCTAAAATTTTCTTTTGTGTCCAATTTGTAGGTAGTACCCTATGGCTAAAATGCACTAAAATAAAATTCATACAAGTAATTATTATACTAAAGATGTAATATTTTCAAACTTAATTCAAAAGATCTTTTTAAATTCTCTACTCTTATTATTTATTACAGCATTTTAACTAAATTATGATAAAATTATTGAATTTTACTCATAACAAACCTATCTTTTTTAAAACTCAAGGGAAAAAAGAAAATTTTGAAAAAGCAAAAAGTTTTCAAAATGTCATTTTCCCGTCTGCAAAATTGGCACAACTTCGTTATTTTTCTAATAGCATTCAAAAGAATTATAGGCCTTCTTTTAAAGTTAAATCGATCGAATCGTGTTTTATATATTTTATTTTGCATGAAACCCCATCTTATTTTGCAGGAAACCCCATCTTATAGGTTCGTGGGTGCCAATCTATCTTTGAAAACTTTCCTCAGTCGTCTAAAAATGCCCTTAGATGCTTAAGAGTTGTGGCGTGATGTACCGTCTTGTTGAGGATAAACGGCATTATAAACTACCATTGGAACATTTTCCATCAATTGTGGAACAACTTCCTCAAGGGTTTCTAGGTACCGACGCGCTCTGAGACCTCCTAAAAATTCTATAGACTACGCGTCTTCCAAAAATGAAACACGAGACCCCCAACCCTAAAGCATCCTTGTTGTCCCCTCTCAAAAATTAAATGGTGATTTTCTGCTAACCATTTTCTTGTTTTATGGCGACTGAAAATTCCCGCACTTGAAAAACAAGATTCATCGGACCAGCCAAAAGATTCATCGGTATGGATTTGTTGTAAATACCATTGGCAAAACAACATTCGGCGCTCGGCATCTCCGGGGTGTAAATGTTGAACTATGTGGAATTTATTTGACTAATACTTATATTTTTGCAAAATTCTTTGAGCATTAGACTTGGATACACCAGTGGCTTCCTCTATTTGCTGGCAAGAAGATGAAGGCATCGCTTCTACATAACCCCAGACATTTATTATTTTTCTCTTTCTTGTTTGGTGTATGCTTTAAGACGGGGCTGGATCATAATCCGTGCTCTACTAAATTTGATTTAAGGTGAGCAAATATATCTAGGAAAGGTTGAATTCTCCCTGGATATCTAATATGAACAAAAAGGACTCAAAAGATATTATCCTAACCATAGCGCTCAAAATACGTTACCTTTGTAAATATAGTTCCGAAGTTTCTTGGGGATTTTCATTAGATTGTATGAGGCCATATTACAAACGTATCATCTACATATCTAAACCAACATTTAGGTTGTAAAAGAGCTGAGCTTAAAGCAATTTTCTCGAAAGCCTCCATTAAGATCATCGCTACCACAGGAGATTCCATGGCGGCACCCGAGGTCCCTTGAAAAATGAAATATGTGGACTTAAGCATTCTCTACCAATTCAGTTAAGATTGGATTAAGGTTTTTATATTGAAATATGTCAGAAATAATAGAAATTAAATCGTCAGTAGACACAGTTGTATACAGAAATTCAACATCAGAACTGACTAAAATAATCACCGGAATCTAAAGTAAAATCTATAAGCTTTTCTACGAAATATTTAGAGTTTTTGATATAAGAGTTAGATCGTCCTGTGAAGGGCTAAATATTTACCTATTTCGAAAGATGTCGAACTTATTGCACTGACGATGGGTCGTAATGGTACATTAGCTTTATGTATTTTTGGAAGTCCATAGAATCAAGGAATCTTCGAACCGCTTTGCTTCAATTCCTTCTCTAAATGTGGCGAATCCGAAATCAAAGTCAAAGTCAAAAATTGCTTTATTGTTTAAGATAAAATCTTGTTACAAAGCCAAAGGTAGAAATATATAAACCAACAAGCAGTAAAAAAATATAAGTAAAAGTAGATAACAATAAGAAATAAAAACAGCGAGTTATAAAAAAAACACACATCAAAAGCACCAATATAATATAAATATACATACACACTTAAACATAAAGAACACTAAACAGAGACTTGGAATGAGGAAGTCTATCCAGTGTCATAATACATCAATGAAAAATTCCAGAAGGCCATAATAAGCTTTTTTGAGTAATATGCATTTAAGAGAAGATTTAAATGTTTTAATATTATTCAAAGTTCTCACACTCTCTGGTAGGTGGTTGAATATTTTCCTACCTGTATAGAATATTGAACTTTTAACTCATGAAGTGGGAGGTATGGGCAGTGGCAGAGCTCCAGTTTGTCTTGTATTATAATGATTATAATACTCTCGATTCTTAAATTTTTTAAACATCATACAAACTGTCTCGAAAATAAAAATGCAAGTTAGAGTTAGGATTTTGCGAATAATAAATAGTGGTCTACAAGAATCTCTACCACTTACCCCGCACATATACTTCACTGCCCTCTTTTGCAGAACAAAAACTGAGTTTATCAGATATTGGCTCGAATTACCCCAGAAGCAGACCCCATAACGCAAATGGGATTCTATTAAGGCCGAATATACTGATAAGATATATAATAAGGCTGCAAATTTTCTTTTCAATTTTCTTAGTTGGATCTGTTGGTATAGCTGTCATCTTGAAGTAATGTCTCTATTTTCTTTACGTAGTTGTTCTTGGCCATGACCACACAACAGGACACATGATTAATGTAAAAGATACCAAGGTTCTTACATCAGTTTCGCGTTATTATACATGTGAAATTAGAGAATAAACTGAAACTATCAGGGACTCTAAAAATTTCTATAGAAACGCGGGCTACGTATTGGAATGGAAACCGATCATCACAATGAGTCAGTATGTCCGATATAAATACCTGAACTCTGCTCAGTGAAGCTCATTCAGTGTTGTGAACTTGTGCAGTGAAGATCCCTGAAGAAGTATCTTGCAATCGCAGGCGAAACATCGGAAAGTAATTCCAATTCGACACGGTCTAAACCCAAGAACCATGATTTCGTACATGTCTTAGTACACAATGTAAACATACATACTTTTTCCCTGACAGAATGGTGGACGCGTGAGTGAACACATATATTGCACTTAATGTAACATTGAGTAAGCCGTTTAAAATGGCGTCGTTCTGCTATTTTTTATAATTTTTCGATATGCTTCCTATGGAACCACTCCGGTGAACATTCCTTAAAAATTTTATCCATATTAGTCAAACCAAGGCGGAGTAATCGATGAAAGAAAAAAATCAAATCAAAATCCATTATTATTTGCTATTTTTTTGCATAAACATGGATAAACGACGCGTCTAAAAACAATAAGCTTTCGTTCAGGCGATGTCGTGACGCACGGAAATCTGTAATGCAATGTGACACTTTCAGCTTTCGAAGAAATTGGATCTTAATTTCATCGTTCGGAGGACAGAGAATTTTACGAGAATATAAAGTGTGCTCTGTTCCAGAAATAACACATGGTGGCTGAACAATTAAATCTCCCAAAAAGTGTTTTTTTTATTGAAGTTTATAAATTAGGTCACTTTTTTTTAACGATCTGTGTTTCCCACTTTTTTTGTCACTTGTGGTGCTTAGTTTTTTAAAAATTCCTATCGGAAAGAGGGATTGGAACTAAAGAGTTGGACAGAGCAAAAGTGACAAGCGAATTTTTAGGCAAATTTAAATTCGAATATTTTTAAAAAGAGACTTTCAAATTTTATTGCCTATTACCGATTTTAAGCGTAAATCCTAACTAAGCCAAAACATTATTTATACAGGGTATTAAATAAGACTAGTATCTTATTTGTTACGTAAATTTATAGAAACGAATTTTAAGTTCTAATCACTATATAAGCTTAATGCTTGATGAAAGTGTAAAAAAACATTTTTTTTTAATTTGTAATAATTTTGATTTTTTTTTTGGGAAAATTAGATTTTTCTTACATATTAAGCTGTAACTTTTTATTAGCCGTTTGATGTAAAGTTTTCTTGCTATAGAACCATTATGTGTTAATTTTTTATCGACAGATTCTGTACTACGTGTAACTTGAATTCGTGGGTTATGGGACTGCAATAAGATCTAAAGTGAAACCACTATTTTCAATTGCAACGTTTCGTGTTACATTAACACTTTTTCAAGCTCTTGAGTTAGTGGGAAAACCTTAATTATGGACATTTACACAATAAATAAATAAAAATATACACATTTTATTTATTTATTGTGTAAATGTCAATAATTAAGGTTTTCCCACTAACTCAAGAGCTTGAAAAAGTTTTAATGTAACACGAAACGTTGCAATTGAAAATAGTGGTTTCACTTTAGATCTTATTGCAGTCCCATAACCCACGAATTCAAGTTACACTTATTCATTAGGGACACGAAATGCCTACTCAAATTCTGTACCACGCAGAAAATATACAGGGTATGCAAAAATTATGTTAAATTTTGAAAGTTATTTTTTTGAAATCTGACAGTAAGTTAAATAGTCTGCAATCCAAGTAATGTTTTTTTTAACATATCCACGATTGTGTTTTCTAGTGCAAAAATTTTCTCTATTTGGTGTCGGATAACTGTGAAACAAGCTATGCGAAATGAAGTTGTCTTGATTTTGATATATATACACTAAAAGTTTGTATACATAGACACTCGTGACTGTTAGTATTTTTTTACTTTTAAGGACTTCCCTACAGAATGCCTTATATGGCAAGCTAAAGATCAGTCTCATGATTCTTTTTTGTATAACCACCGCTCTGTTCAGGTCCTGCGTGCTTGCCCATACTGCCAAACCATAAAACATGACTATATACTTTGTATACATTAGCGTAGTAGACTGTTACTAGATTAGAAACACAGAGTTTTTCAAAAGATTTTATCATAAAAAAAAACATTTATTTAGTCTCAAACAAACATCATCTATATCCAGACTACACTCAAGGTTAGAATCTATTGTGATTCCTAAAAACTTTAAACTATGGATAACAGGCAGAGTCATATTATTAAATAATATATTTAGATTTATTGGTTTGCACACACCAATATGAGAACTCAGACGGTGTTATCTTAAGTTTCTCCTCCAAAAGATTCTCATTTTTGGCGGAAATGACTATGGTCGTATCATCAGCGAACATAAAAACAAGTCCACATGAAATGTATTCTGGTAAGTCGTTTATGCATAACAAGAAAATAAGAGGATCGAGGATACTGCCTTGAAAGCTCCCTAAGTCACAGTTTGTCGTTTGTGAAAGAATATTACCTATTTTTATTTGAAATTTTCTACCCTTCAAGAAAGATTTAAACCATTTACTTAATGGTCATTTAATACCTAGCCTTTCATTTTTTTTAACAACAAAGTCAGGGTCTATGGTATCAAATGCCTTTATTAGATCAAATATCAGGGTTACAAGTTTATAATTTTTATGAAGTTGATAATATACAGGGTGATCCATGAGGAAATGTCAATACTTCAGGTACATATTCAGGACCAAAAAATTAACATAAAAGTCTATATAAATAAGTGTCCGCAAGGCCTTAGTTCTCGAGATACAGGGTGTTAAAGTTTTTATTTAATTTTCCTATTTTTTAAATAAAATCTATGATAATGTAAATAATGGAGTGAAAATTGATATACGGGGGTTTTTTGGTATGACAAATTCGAATCTAATATTACTATTGCTCTTACTTGTAGGGGGCGCCACCTACATGTCTTTCTACTCCTTCGAACAATCACAACTTTTTGGTACAGTCTTGTATTACATTTTTGAGTAAAACAGATTATTCCCTTGCCATTTCTACGTCAAAAAGGTATACCTGTTAAAAGTGGATACGACCAACCGTTTTCGAGATATTTGGATTTAAAACAATTTCGGCGCATGTAATTTTTTATCGCAAAATTTTAAAAGTTTGTTATTTTGTCCAAATTTAAACGCATCTTGGCACAAAAGCTTTGAAATGAAAGACTAGCACATTTTTTTGAGGTGTGTATTCAGTGCCTCAGACATAAACTAAACAAAAGGTTTTTTATTAAAATTGTTATTATTAAGTTGTTTTTGATAAAATCTAGGTTACGTTTTATAATTTTCAAAAATTCCACCATTTGCTTCTAAGCACAGGTCAGCTCTATTTGCTCTGTTGCTCTGTGGATACATTCGGGCGCATTTCTTAGTGTTTGTGCTGCGTTTGTTATCCGATCCAATAATGCTTCTCTTGTATTTACTTTAGTGGAATATACCAGTGATATGAACCATCCCCAAAGACAATAATCCAAAGGATTAAGGTCTGGCGATCTAGGTTGCCAATTAAACGGACCTCCCCGACCAATCCATCGGTTTGGAAAGTTTTGGTTTCAAAAATCTCTTACAAGTAAACTGTAGTGTGCAGGGGCTCCATCATGCTGCAAATACATGTTTTGTCTTACATTAAGGGAAACATCTTCTTATAGATTTCGCAAGTGATTTTCAAGAAAGTTTAAATATTTTTCTCCTGTAAGACTACCGTCGATTATAAATGGACCAATTAAATGACCATTTAACATTCCACACCACACATTAATGCTAAATTTATGTTGGAAATTATGTTCTACTATAGCGTGAGGATTTTCATAGGACCACCGGTGTTCATTGTGAAGATTATTTATACTATCACGCGTGAACTGTGCTTCATCAGTGAACAAAACATACCTATACAACCTTCGATCTTCATTAATCCAGTTACAGAATTGTATTCTCAACTCAAAATCACCCTCCTGCAAATGCTGAACCCGTTGTAAATGAAATGGGTATAAACAATTAATGTGAAGATTTCTCCAAGCAGACGATTGTGTAATTTGATAAGTATCTGCAATCCGCCTAGTGCTTATGCTTGGATCATTTTCGACGGCATTGAGTATAGCCTCTTCTACTTCAACGTTGGGTCCCGATTCCCTTTCAGATACAATTTTCGCACTTAAAAACATCCCAGATTCTCCAGCAGTAGTGAAAACTTGTTGAAAAACTCTTCTATCTGGCACCCTTCTATCTGGAAAACGACGCTGGTACTCCGCGACTGCTTGAATTGCGACCCCATTGCAGAAGCCATAGACGAATATCATATCTGCATATTCACGATGCGAGAATATCACAGGCATAATGACGTATTTAGATCTAAAGTCTCTTAAATGATTATTGTCAGGTAATAAAAGTTATGAACAGAAATTGACATTGACAAAATTTGATCTTATTATTAACTGACATTACTATTGCTAAGTAACAGGAAAAACGATGAGAACACCAACCAGCAGTTGTTCTGTCAGGCAAAGCACAATTCTATTTTTTTACGATACATGCATACTTTATGTGAATTTGATAAAAAAAATCATATGCGCCGAAACTGTTTTAAATCCAAATATCTCGAAAACGGTTGCTCGTATCCACTTTTAACACTTTTTGACGTAGAAATGGCAAGGGAATAAATTGTTCTGCTCAAAAATGTAATACAAGACTGTACCAAAAAGTTGTGATTGTTCGAAGAGAAAGACATGTAGGTGGCGCCCACTACAAGTAAGAGCAATACTAATATTTGATTCGAATTTGTCATACCAAAAAACCCCCGTATATCAATTTTCACTCCATTATTTACATTATCATAGATTTTATTTAAAAAATAGGAAAAGTAAACAAAAACTTTAACACCCTGTATCTCGAGAACTAAGACCTTGGGGACACTTATTTATATAGACTTTTATATTTATTTTTTGGTCCTAAATATGTACTTGAAGTATTGACATTTCCTCATGAATCACCCTGTATATTCTGTATAAGGTCAATCGCCGCGGTTTTAGAGTGTTATTCTTTAAAATCATGCTGGTGTGAGGTGAGAACTTTATTTTTCTCAAGAAGCCGTAGTTAGTTTGTTGTAAATAACTTTTTCGAAAACCTTTGAAAAACAGCTAACTAAAGATATAGACCTATAATTTTCAATTAAAAGAGGATCACCCTTTTTAAATACAGGTAAGATATTAGCTTCTTTTAGTCGCGAAGGGAAAATACCTTCATAAACCGTCATATCTATCAAGTAAAGAAACAAGCAATTACTTTAGAAGAATACTTCTTTAACAAAGCAATAGTTACCTTATCTGGACCTGTTGACTTCTAAAGGGGGCAATTTTTTTTATGGCAGACCTAACAATGTGTGGTGTTACATTAGTATATTGAAAGTTATTAAAACACTTTTCCGATACAGTGCACTCCTTTGATAAACAGTTAGTTAAAAGTTACAATTTAATTTATTTTTAACAACAGTAGATAGATAATTACTTAAACTATTGGCTATGTCTTCATCATTAGTTAGCATTACATTATCCTTACATATTTGATTAATGTATTTTTTTCATTTGATTAATGTATTTTTTTCATTGCTTTGATTTTTGCTATTTAAAGAGTTAATTATATTCTCCAAGTGGTCTTTGCTTTGTTCTTTGAATTATCTATTGTTCTGTTGTAAAAGTTATGTTTTTCTTTTTTAATTTGTATGTTTATTTCTTTTTTAAGGAGTTAATATTTATTTTTTAATTGTAAGTCCTCAGTTCGCTTCTGTAGCCAATGTAAGTTTTTTTTAGTTGTTAAGATCGTCAAGTTTATTTCAAATAAATGTCAACCACCCTATGGCACCGAATCATCCCCCGTTGAACCATTTCTGGAAATATTGCTTGCTCGTCATGACAGTATATAAGTTAACAATAATGATCGGATATTCCGGCAGCAACATTTTTACAAGAAAAAATTCCGGTTTGGATGTGATGACATAATCAAGACCAGAGAAACTGGTAATATTGTTCCTATTAGTAAAAATTTGAGTTGCCCTATTAAGCAAAGATGTACAAGATGTTCATTTGAAGGAAAAACATCCTTAAGCATCTTATAAAATCTACAAGCTCAGATAAATTAAAATATTTTCCTAATTTTCTAAAATTTTTGTCAGCAGTTCAAAAAAAAATGTCAAGAAAAACCTCAATGTCAGTCTAAGTTCTCTATCTATATACTAATAATATACAGTAGTTTTTGTATTCTGTAGCAGAACATTCCAGTATCATTTCAGTAGAAAAGTTGTTATAGTCACGCAAAATTTTGCACCTTTCAGAAACACTCTTTTTTTCAAAAATCACAATTCTACTAAAGTCACACAATTAATCGTAGTAAACCTTTGAATAAAAAAAATTGAATGCCAGATTTTTTTAGTTTATTTAAATCAGTATTGGATAAAAAGAAAACGAAATACAAAACGTAACGTAATAAATAAATGAATAAATAACGTCGAATATAAATTCGTTTTTATCGTTAAGCCCCAAAGTGCAACGTCGAAAAGACATATTACGAACAAACCAGAACAACCAATAAAGAATTTCGAAACCAGTATACGCGGATGGTCCGTGATCTGATATCTGGAGTGGAGGCCGGGGCCCACCTATGAGATGGCCCCTTATTTTATCCCCGCGGTATCGCTACCATCGGAATCGTGAAATAAAAATTATGATTGCTTCGTTGATGTTCGCGTATGCCCGCTGAACAATGGCGAAACGTTATCGACGTGATTTTTTATGCACGACTTGTTAAATAAGAATGTGGTTAGGCTAATGAATGTCCATTGTTAGGTAACTACCCGATATTAATTGCTCATATTAAATACGGCTATAATTTTAAAATAACAGATATTTGATGTATTTTACGGAGTAAGTGCATGCAGGTTTAGAACTCTATGGTTCATTAAAAAACAGCGCTATTTCGAAAAGAGGATAAAACCGAAAATCATTGAACAAGCTGAAATTTTAAGATGCAGCGGGCTATCAATATTAGCATTTCCTGTTATTGAATCACGGGAGTTTCCCTAACATATTGAAGAACTAAAACTATGAACCAGTTTTTTGGAACTTTTTTATTACGTTGCAGATTGCCATCTGAGTTATTGGTACTCTATATCTTTAAATGTGCCCATAAAAAATAATCTGAGGGTATCAAATCGGGATTTAGAGGCGGCGATGGAAGTTCACCGTTACTGTTTATACTTAAATTAAATTACTCGTTTAAAACTGCTTTTATATCTTCTCCACAGTGGTATGGAGCATTATCTTCTTGATATACAAAGTCCACACGAATATGTTCCGGAAGATCATTGAGTTTTTCCGTAATTTGATTTCTAAAAAGGTTTGAAAATATTTGCCTATTCGAATAATGATCAAACATTCACAGATCTTGCACCTTACGCAAGTATCCTATTATTGCAAAGTCCTGACACAACTTTTAAATTATAATGTTTTATTCTGTCTTTTATTTTTTTAAAGGTTATAATCTTTTATGGTTATTAAATAGGTACATTTTATTATCAGATGGGTGAAGAAATGGATCAAATTAAACTAATAAGTATAATATATAATACTTATATTTTATACTTAAAGAAGAAATATTATTAAAATCTATACAAAAAACCCTGGCTTGGGTATTAAAATATTGTAATATTAATAAATTGCTTGTATTTCATATTATATAAAAATTTTTTATTAAAATCTATAAAAAAACGTGACAATCTATATTGTAATATGATTAAATTGCTTATATTTCATATATAAAAAATATTATTAAAATCTATAAAAAGAACGTGGCAATCTAGGGGGGTTATTAAAATATTGTAATATTTAGTAAATTGCTTATATTTCATATTATATTAAAAAGGATTAATAAAATCTATAAAAAAAACGTATGTAGTAGTCAAATTTTACCTAGATGTGAAAATAAAAAAAATTCCCATATGTTGCGGACTTTACCACTGGTGACACTGTACATCACAACAAAAAATTTAAAAATTTACCATCGAATTAAAGTACAATAATTCAATAAATTTTTTGGATGTCAAAATTACCAAGCTTCCTAGCAGATTGGATAAGTATACAGAAAACCTACACATACTGCTTATCATTTATGAAAGCTCCAATCATTCTTTTTGTTTAAATTGTCTTCATTTTATAGTTATATTTATACAGCTTTCACACTCCTTCTTTCAACTGAGCATCGACAAGCGGAATTAGAACTTATTAAGCAAGT
Source organism: Kuschelorhynchus macadamiae (assembly GCA_030620095.1). Classification (NCBI taxonomy): domain Eukaryota; kingdom Metazoa; phylum Arthropoda; class Insecta; order Coleoptera; family Curculionidae; genus Kuschelorhynchus; species Kuschelorhynchus macadamiae. The sequence continues at coordinate 158,994 of JAUTXW010000522.1, read as the reverse complement.
CGCAATTAATAAGGGATACAGTCCTTATCTCGTAGATAAAATAGTTAATAAAATCAATTTTAAAAAACTGAAACGCCAAGCTTTTCCCACGGAACCTTTAAAAACCGAATAAATATTTGTCATTTCCTTTAGTAGGATCATGCTTCGAAAAGATAGCTAACATCTTAAATGGCTGTAGCGATACAGCCAAGGTCGTCTTTACAATTACGCTTTTAATCAATAACAAAGACTACCAAAAAAGTGGAGTTTATAAACTTAGCTTTAATTCTTGTGATGCCTCATATATGTCGGCATGACTTGTAGACCTAGAGGAAGAACTTTAAGTTTAAAGAAACTTTTGTATGAAACTTTTTTTCGTATCTATTACGGATAATATAGTGGGTTATTTTATATGTAGAACACGGTGTACAGGGTGTCCCATTTTCGTAGGTTTTACGGGGTTTCCAGCTTATGAGTAGAGATAGAGAGATGCGGTTTTCGCGACACCGTGCTACTTTTCGATGAAACTAAAGGGGTCGCAAACAGATTTGCCCTAACCATTTTAGTTTCCGTGCTACAGGGTGATTTTGAAAATTTGTCATTTTCGGACACCCCCTGTAACTCAGCTATCGTAAAATATATTTAAAATGTTTCAACTGGTATTTATAGATTTTTTCACGTAGAATTCAGTGGCGTAAGATTTTTGCTGAGAGTCATAGTTTTTGACATATTGGCATAAAATTTTTTAAATGGGACACCCTATATATTATTTTTTCATCTTATTCTTCGTGTCGAGAGCTTTTCAAAAACATACCATAAGTCATATTTATTTTCATAAATAACATGAAAAAATTTTTTCTTTAAACGGATTTATGGCATAGCAGATCAATCGAAATAAGAGAAGGTAGCCATGGAAAAAGTTAACAAATATTTATTAACGAAATAACAAAGTAACAGCATCAGAAAAAATTAGGAAGTAGGTAAAAGGTAATAATTATAATTTCATTAAAACTACAAATATTGTTCAAATTGTAGACCATTATGTGTCCTACAAGTGTGACAAACTTTAAAAATTCTTTTTAATGCATTTTCTATTGTAAATGACTGTCTTTGTAACTCTGCAAAAGCGTTTTCGGTGGCCATTCTTAGTTGTTCTAAGTTTTCGTATCGCCTTACATAAACCTTGTTTTCTAAATAACCCCACAAAAAGAAATCTAAAACTGAGAGGTCAGGGGATCGTGGTGGCCATAGAACAGGTCCGTGTGTTCCTATCCATCTTCCAGGAAAATGGTCGTTAAGCCAGTTTTGACTTATTCTGGCATTGTGGGCTGGAGCTCCGTCTTGCTGGAAATAAATCCTATTTAGTTGAGCCAAGGGAACATCATCCAAAATTCCTAATGCGTCTTCTAGGATTCGCACGTAACCAATCGAATTCAGATTTCCTTCATATATTTGGTAAACTATTTTTCGGTTGAAAATAAAACAGGAGACATTGAATCCAAATCTGCCCTGACGCTCCCTAGGAAAAATAACATGGTTGTTTTCTTGACTCCAAAATCGCGTGTTGTGTCTATTTAAAATCCCTGAACTAGTAAAATGTGCCTCGTCTGACCAAATAATCTTTTTTTCAAAATCGATATCTTCTGCCTTCATATTTATAAACCAATTGCAGAACTCCAATCTGCGCTCTGCATCACCAGGATGCAGATGATGCACAAGTTTGTATTTATAGGGTTTGAATTTGTGCTTTTTCAAAATTTTCTGCACTTTGGTTTTCGGTACACCCGCCTCTTCGTCTATTTTCCTGCAAGATGTTTCAGGAGCTGTCTGAACGAGGGCTAAAACGTTGACCTCAGATTCTTCGTTGTCTTTATTGTAAGTTCGCGATCGAGGCTTGTTAAAAGATCCATATTGGCAAAGATTATTTTTAATTTTTTGAAAAATTCTTTTTTCTGGTTGTCTTCTCTCGGGATATCTAAGATAAAATAAAGCGAACCAATAAAGTCAAAATGCAGGAAGATAAAAAAGAACTATCCTGTTCAGATAAAGCTCTGCCGCCTGATCTGCATCTTCATTAGACAATATAAAACACGCGTTCATATCATATTTCTCAAAATATTCAAATTTTTGATTCTGAGCCATATTAAAAACAATAATTATAATAGACGTCAAGAAAAATTTAAACGCAATAATGCCAAAAATGACAGCAGTAATGGCTGCCTGATCATATTTTTGTTGGCGTTGCCATGTCTACCACAGCCACCTTCTCTTATTTCGATTGATCTGTTATGCCATAAATCCGTTTAAAGAAAAATGCATTTTTTCATGTTATTTATGAAAATAAATATGACTTATGGTATGTTTTTGAAAAGCTCTCGACACGAAGAATAAGATGAAAAAATAATATATAGGGTCTCCCATTTAAAAAATAGTAGGTTATGCCAATATGTCAAAAACTATGACTCTCAGCAAAAATCTGAGTATGCCACTGAATTCTACGTGAAAAAATCTATAAATACCAGTTGAAACATTTTAAATATATTTTACAATAGCTGAGTTACAGGGGGTGTCCGAAAATGACAAATTTTCAAAATCACCCTGTAGCACGGAAACTAAAATGGTTAGGGCAAATCTGTTTGCGGCCTCTTTAGTTTCATCGAAAAGTAGCACGGTGTCGCGAAAACCGCATCTCTCTATCTCTACTCATAAGCTGGAAACCCCGTAAAACCTACGAAAATGGGACACCCTGTACATTCATAAAAAAATACCTCCTCCTTTTTTAAAGTCAGTTAATCAAAATCAATATTCCACTTCCTAGAAGATTTATTAATGAAGTATATATAGGAACGGAGTATTACTTATGCCGACGATGCAAAAAACATATACAAGATTATCGTCAGGCTTTGCGGAATATATTAAGATTAAAATATACGTTAAAACGGTTGGCACAAATTTCAGATACATGTTATTATATTCCCAACTGTACCAAAGAAACACTTTGCGTTTTTAAGAGAAACCGGGGAATTTAGAGTAAGAGTTTAACTGCTTTTCTTCTCCAACAAAAACGTGTATCTCTATACCCATTATTATCATGGAATGTGCACTGTAAAAAAATACAGGAACCGCCAGCCGGCCTCGACAGTACAAATTAAAAAATCGAAATTCCACTTTCTAGAAGATTTATTAATGAAGTAAATATAGGATGGAGGATAAATTATTATTTTCCGTGAAACAGGCTGTTCGCGACAAAATAATATAGGAAGTAGCCGCTGTTTGTTGGAGTAAACCGTATCTTTAAGGCATATCTTTCTTGGCGATGGAAATTTCACAATGAAGTACCTTCACGTACAAATACGAGAGAGCAGGAATAGTCTTGTTACGTTTGTTTTAAAGCATTTTTACTCCTGCATCATAAAGTCAGTAACAATGCGGTTTTTAAAATTACTTCTGACAGTACGCCAATCCTCTGTAGCCTAGTAGGAGAATGAAGCACAATGGGGAACTCTCAAGAACCTCTGATGTCACCTGAAAATGGTAAAATATATATTTTTGTTAATTTTGGTAGTCAAGAAATTACTTACCTATCTAATTAATTGTTGACAGAATCTTACAGTTTTCAATTTAGCTAGAAGTAATTACAAATTTTAATTTAAGAGGAAAAATAGAATATGCACCCACATCAGCACACGACGACGAAGAATTGGAAACATTTTATGATTATATCTCAAGAATTCTTCAAGAAAATCCCCTAGCTTCAAAATACTGCCTGGCGAATTCAACGCAAAAATACACGTTTTTGTTGGACTAAAATCGGGTCTATCAGAGATGTCTTTTGTAAACTTTGGTAGCTCTGGAAGGAACGCGAAGGGTGGAACTTTGTCATAGAAAACAATCTTCGCCAGATGAACCGTTTTTCTCATAAAAAGAATCATCAAAATGACTTGAATTAGCGGATGTACCAAAAAAAAAGGAAATATATTTTATTATTAACGGCAAAAGGTCCATCTTCAAGAACTTTATATAGTTTTAAAGTGACCACAGGATAATTAGAAGTGATATCGAAATTGATCCACGATTCGAGATAAACAAAATGACAGAGAAAATTACAAAACCTTGGTTATTAGATTAGTTTTTCAAGATTATATTAGCAACGCCCTACAGAACGAAACATCAAATAACATCAACGAACTAAATAATAAAATAAGAGAAGCAATTAAACAAGCACAGAACAAGGGGAATATCGAAGTCTTCACTTTTATCTACAGCGTCTAACAAAAGTAAGGAAATGGCGAAATGTCACAGGTACGACTTACCTGAATTTAATGAAAAGATGTACATTTAGGTACGAAATCATGCCGGATCCAATGGCGAGTTTCGCATTGCTGCCAAGTTTACCATTTTTCTGTTATAAAAGGATAATTATTTTTTTAATGAAACACCCTATATTATAATAGTTTTTTCATCTTAATCTTAATCTTATTTTCAATACTTTTTTAAGAGCACTTTTTATGAAAGAGAGACTACCGGTCGGCAGGAAGAATTTTCGAGTGGAGACCTAGAACTGGTAAGCTCAACAGAGGGAGACCTCTCAGAAAATGGATCGATAATATTATGAATCCGTACAAATTAAATTAGTACTGCTCAAGGAATAACTACTTAACAAAACCTGGAAGGGGCCATATTCAGCAGTGGATGGAGCAAGGCTAATGATGGCGAATTAAACATTACGCTCTCAAAGCTTTGTGTATTTTAGTATAAAATACATCAACCTGTTCAGTCCTTTCTAAATGCTTTTAAAATATGTCAAAATACTAAAGCTTCAGCGATATGACTGAAATGTTAAGACAAGTCTGTTCTAATATTTGCAAACATCTCGTAATTATTCGCAAAGGAACTGTATTAGAATTTGCTCCCGTATACGGGCTACCATCAGTGAGATAACCCACTGATTTATATGAGTAATTTATTAATCTCGCAAGTTAAAAAAGAAATCGCCGCGGGTCCTATCTTCAAGATTTTAATGCAAATTTTTATTACATCTTGACCAAGTCCGTTTGGCGTTTTCTTCTAATTTTGGAGTCCCATCTTAACTTTTGTTATTACTCTTCAGCGGCTAAATTGCATGTTTTGGTTTATGGCCTATTCGTCGAACCGTGGAATGACGGGTTTCCTGAAAATGCAAACTAAGTACACCGCCAAGGCTTCCGCAAAAAGATCAGCGACCCGTAAAGAGTACGAAAATATATACATAACACGAAATATCGGTTGCATTCTCATATTATTAATTTTTATGTTTCGCTAAACAGTAACATTTAGATTTCCTGTTCTGTTACCTGACCAATTTGTTCACAGGGTCAACACTTGCGCCTGTGAGGCCCTAGGTTCTTGAAATCTACCTATATTATTGCTAGGGTTGCCAGACGCCACGATTTAGGCCTGATTGCCACGCTTTTTGACTTGTTGCCACCCGCCACGCCGAGGTTCCCAAATGTCATGCTTTTCTTCCAGACGCCACGCTCTAGGCGTGATTTCCATGCGCCATGTTGAAATTTCCAAATTCCGACACCACTGTAAGTCAAATTGTTGAGCCATATTTTATATAGATGGCGCCAAAAAGCCCAACGCCGAAGTTTCTTCTTATTGTTCCTTTATTGTTTTGCTTCTAGGTAATTGCCAAACGCCGAAGTTTCCAAATGTCACGCTTTCCGAATTCCAACAACCGACAACACTGTAAGTCAAATTCTTGAGCCATATATTATATAGATGGCGCCAAGAAGCGCGATTTTGACTTTTGTAAATCCCCGGAATTTTTTTTCGTATTTCGTCATTTCGTGCACCATTAAGGTGCGTTTTGAATATTGCCCACCGTTTTGTATAATATAAATCTTTTGTATAATATAAATAAAAGTGTGATAAGTACTTATTATTCAAAAATGAGCAACTTGTTTTTTTGTTAGCAGCTGGCCTTCTGTATTTAAAAACGAATGGACATCAAAGTATTCATGGGTTACCAAGGACAAAACAAACAATCATTGCAGATGTACTATTTACGTTACTCGGAGTTTTCAGTTGCGCATGGAGGCGAACATGATGTTAAAAAGCACATGGCCACCGAAAAACATAAACAATCTTTTCAAACTACATCGGGACCCAAAATTACTTCATTTTTTACTAAGACATATGATTCACCTTATGAGAAAAGTCGATAAGTTGCTGCAGCAGAAGGCACTTTTATTTATCATACTACAAAATTCTTACCTGCGAATTGTAGCTCTAATTTGTTTTTCACCGTGAGTCCCTACTCTCAGATTGCACAAAAATATAGCTGTGGAATGACAAACTTCACAAAAATATTACAAAACATTCTAGGCCCTGGTTTTAAATCATATTTCAAATTGCAAAATTATATAAACTGTTTTTTAAATAAGTAATTTTTTAAGGACTTTTTGATTTTTTTAAGTGGTGGTTCTTTTTTATTTCTTTTTTTAAATTATTAAATTCTTTTAATCCTTTATAAAATTTCGATTTATATACCAAATTGTTGGAGGGTAGAATTAAATGAAAATGGTCTTTTTGCCTTGTATTATATTTATGAAACTCTAAATTTTGTTTTATAAATTCCTTTAAATGATTTGGAATTAAACTATTTTCAATTTTATGAATTTCAATGAATACACAAATATAAAAAAATATCAAATTTTTAACATCTAGTCATTTTAAGATACGTAACATATCACTAATTTTCGTATATTTGTCTTTATTTAAAATTACTCTTCGACGAAAAAAACCGCGGAATTAAAGCAAATTTTTGATTGGTGTGAGTTGGATTGGACTGAGCTCTTAAGACATGTGAGCACAAAATGGCTTAGTTTAGTTCCGGCTCTGGAGAGGTTAAAAACATTTCCTGCAATAAAAAGCTATTTTCTGAGCTCTAAATCCACTACGCCAATTTTAAAAAATTCTTTGACAATGAGTTAGCCGAAGCTTATATTGGATTTGTGGCAAATGTTGGAGGAATGATATGCTCATACATTAAAAAATTAGAATCTGATGATTTTTTGACTTTAGATTTATATGATATTATCACAGCAATACGCAGATCGTTACGTGATCGGTTAGAAGAACATTTCTATGGCTTTGTCGCTCAGAATATATTACAAAATTGTGATAATGATTCCGCTAATATTATTTATAAAAAGGAAGCAGATGCGTTTTTGGAAAGGTGTATTTCTTAATTATAGAAGTGATTTAACTTTGGTAACTATCAATATGAAAGTCTTTCTGTTTTTAATTTAAATAAAATTTCAAGTTTTGATGATTCGAAGTTTCAACATTTTCGTATTGCTTTTTTTTATTTTTTGCACAAGATACATAAGTAACTATTATCCGCTATTACTCTTATGTCCTTGGAAGTATTTTCTTAAACAACAGAGTAATGACATCCCCTTTTCGCACATCAGTACTAAAAGTTGGATCATATGCATACATGATGTTGATTCTTTTGTGTACATTCTGTATACAACAACTTTAAAATACCTGCCTTAACACCATCCTCACGACATAGCTAATAAGGGTTAATTAGTAAATTAACTTACCCAGTTAATGGACGAAACGCGAATGTTAATTAGTCAGTCACAAATGTCCGACGTCTAAATTGTAATTAAGATTGATGCTATCAGAAACAACTTCTCAATCGCCTCCTACTGATCCATACCTAGCCCTTAGTTTAGTGACCTTATGCCGACGACATGATTCAAGCAACAACCTTGAAGTCTTAAGTGCTCTTATTCATATTGCATTTAAATTGCAGACGGATTACTTGCAGATAAAAAATATAATTGTTTAGCAATTTAAATAGTATTAATTTCTGCACAGAGAAGCCACACGATTCTCAGTTGAAAAATAGTTATTATATTATATGGATTATTAAAAGAAATCGTTTTTTGTCAGTTGAGAACAGAAAAAGTTTACATGTTTTCGGTATAGGTAAACAATATGCAAATTAAATAAAACAATGTTTTCTAAGTACCCCAATTAATGTTTTTCTTCTCTGTATCCAATAAACACACCGAGGATGGCCCAACAAAAACATTCCTCCAGATTTTCTCTTTTTAGGCTGAAAAAAAAAATGGTCGAATGAGTTATTTTGGTTTTTAAGGAGTTTTCAAGGTATTTTCTCAACTTTAACCTTTAAACGAGGGTGGATTTTACCCGTACAAACTTTAGTCGTAAAGGGGTCTTACGGTAAATACCTTCACTTTACACAGAAATTACGGCATAACAAAAGAACTACGAAAATTTTACCCTCGAACATATGATCCCTTGTCGCAATTCTTCCAACGAATTTGGCTGTGTTGTGTATGTTTTTGTGCTCAAGAGGCCATACAAAAAAAATCCAAAGAAGCCAAATCAGGTGACCGAGTTGGATATCCAATATCACCTTGAGTTACATCCACACAAACGATCTTCCTTTTCGATAACAGCCGTTAAAGCTGGATTAGTAGAAGTATCATCAAATCAAAAAACAATTATTATTTCACATGCCAGGTATAAAAAATTGCCTAACAATACGATCGAAAAAATGCCCACCTATATGTAGCTCCCGAAATAGCAGTGTGTTAGAGTCCGACTAATACCAACAGTTATGCCAGTTAACTGGTCCGCTTAAGACAACTGAACATTCGTCTGAAAAATAAACATTGAAAATAAAAGTTATTATACTAATTTAGTTAAAAATCCTAATTTTATTAAGATAAGATTCGTGACTTCAAAATTTTACTTACAAAGGTTTACTTTGGAGAAACAAAAAACTCCTAATAATGATCATATAATGAGTAACCCAGCGCGATAAAACTGAAGATCCAAATCACAATATAATCAGTCAATAATCAACATGATGAAAGTCCTAACAGGATTCGTTTACATGGCGCCAATATTCCTGATCGACTCTTTCAAAGCCAAATCAGTAGAAACGATTGAAGCCAAGTCCAAACAACGATGATATAAATAAACTCATGGTATTTCTTAATCAAGCTAACAAATGCGGCACAGAGCAGCGCTGCCATCTTATTCATCTTAAGGGTATTTTCCAATTTACCTTTAAGATACGTTAATGATGCATATTTAGGTATCAAGGTATTAGTAGTAAAATTTATTTTCTATAAAATAATAAAAATTGCATATTTACTGTGGAAAACGTACCTTTCAATGAAAACTTTTTAAACAAATATGGAATATATAACGTTTTCACCTCACGTACCGGATATTCTTTTTATTAAGGCGGCAAATATTTTTATATATAACTAAAAGCAAGAAAACCTGAATTTCCCACCCAGTTGAGCTATCTTACGCCTTTCGTTTTTAAGAAATTAAAGTAAATGATGTGGGTAGTTTTAGGGACACAAATGAATATGAACATTTTTTTCCTACTTTAAGGGAAGTATTGTAATCAATCATTGTAATTCACTTTTCAGGGTCCCTACATGACAAGAACATGTTTTCTTAATTCCGTCGGTCTGTCTGTCTGTTCGCGGTGTAGCTAAAAAATTACATACCCCATTGGTCAAAAATTATGGGTTATATGGGGATGACCTGGTAACATTTTGGTAGAAATCAAATATGGTGAAACAAAATGGCGGCCTAGTGAAATATTAAAAAAATTATTTTTAAAAATCTACTCGTCCAATTTATCTCAAATTTTGCATATCAAGTATTATGTTGTAATTAACCGGTAACATTTTAGTACGAATCCAAGATGGCGGAACAAAATGGCAGCTTAATAAAATGTTTAAAAATTCATCCTGAAAAACTGCTTAATGGTTTGATTTCAAATTGTGTGTCATAACCAATTGTGGTACAGGGATGCACTAGAAAAATTGTGGTACTTATAAATTCAAGATGGCCGAATAAAACGGCGGCCAAATAAAATATTTGTAATTGTGAAAACCCTCTCGGGTTTTACACATCTTTACGTTTCAGCCTCCCTAAGTGCCAAAAAAATATGTTTTATCACTTCCGTCGGTCCGTCTGTTGTTCTGTCTGTCTGTCTGTCAGTTCGCGGCATAGCTTAAAGACTACTTACCAGATTGACTTCAAACTTTTATCAAAAATTAAGGGCCATATGGGAATGACCTGGTAATATTTTTTGGTAAAAATCCAGGATGGCGCAACAAAATGGCGGCTTAATAAAATATTTAAAAGTTCAGCCTGAAAAACTACTTAACGGATTAATTTCAAATTGTGTGCCATGGCTCATTGTAGTATAGAGGTCAACTAGTAAAATTGTGGTACTAATTCAAGATGGCCGAACATTATGGCGGCCAAATAAAAAAATCACCCTCTCAGGTTTTACATATATATCTTCATGTTTTAGCGTCCCTAGATGCCAAAAAATATGTTTTATCCATTCCGTCCTACATAGCTTAAACACCACTTACCCGATTGACTTTTGACCAAAAATTAAGGGTCATATGGAGATAACCTGGTAATATTTTGGTACAAATCCAATTCAAGTTTTTTGCCGACGTTTCGCAGCTTTATTGTTGCATCCTCAGGACACATATGCACATCCTATATCCTGCATGAAACCCATATTATCACGCCGTTCGTCCGCAGATATTTCCCAGATATTAAGTTTCTAAATGGTTTTCCTTAACCATCTTTTTGTTGTTATATTAGACTGGTGTATTATTTGAGGTTAGCAAATATCTGCGGACAAACGGAGTAGGTAAATAGTGATAATATGCGTCGATAATTATTTAAAAAAAGGCTTTTGTTTTTTTACTGGAGCCTAGCCCCAAATAATACACCGCTCTAACATAACAACAAGGGAATCGCTATCGAAAATAGGTAGAGGAAATTTACCGATTTTTTTATAATGGATCAAGAAGAATACATTCATTTGAATGTAGTTCATAGTATACCAATTATATGATGGGACCAATGGGGCTAAGGTTTTAGGGCTTCCTCTTCCCAACCACAAAGTCAAAGTCAAAAACAGCTTTATTGTAAAGAAAAATCTCATATACAAAGCAAGCAAACTTAAACTAAGCAACAACAAAAACAAGTCCTGTCATTTTTGGCAATATATACTGTAGTAGCAAGTCAATTTAACCGTGTAAACGAACAAATACAAAGTTGTATATTAAAATAAAATATGATCGTATAAAAATATATAAATTGCTATAATGCATATTATATTCAATTTAAAAAGTATAAAATTAAATATTCAACATATAGTACTTAGATGTATAAAAAACATAGCACAGAGTGAACACAAAAACACAAAACAGTTTTAAATATAAAGCATAAAATACAAAAATAACTATTACAATCCTAAAAAAGTATTTACATATTCAGTTAAATGATTCGTCAAAAAATTCAGCAACTGAATAGTAGGCTTTTCCAATCAATAGGCTTCTCACTTCTCGCTTAAAATGTCATGGATTAGAAATGCCCCTTATATTTGAGGGTAGATGATTGAATATTTTTTTGCTGTTAAAAATGATAGATTTCTGAGTCAGAGTCGAAGAGGGAATATGCAGGGAAGTGAGTCGACAGCTTCGAGTTGCATAAGCTCGGGTTGACTCAATCTCATGCCCGAACTTAACATGCACAAGGCAGACTGTTTCTAATATAAATAGGCAGGGTAAAGTTAAAATTTTTTGACTTACAAAGTAAGGTCTGCATGACTCCCTGAAGGATAGTTTACACATATATCTAATTGCACGTTTTGGCAGTTCAACGACCATGTTAAATAACTGATTAGAGCAAAATCCCCAAAAACATATTCCATATCGTAAATGGGACTCAATCAAAACAAAGTAAACGTTTCTTGCCATGGACATGCTCAGCTCCCGAGCAACAACCCTCAAGGCAAAACATCCCTTAGCTAATTTAACATTCATACTTGATATGTGCTTCAAAATTTAATCTTTCATCTATATACAAACCCATGATATGGAATACAAATTAAATATAATTTCTACATTTAATTACATTTAGTTACAAAATTAATACATACAAATTAAAGATTTTCTATAATTGGATAAAGATATTTGTTTTGATAATTCATAAATTATATAAAAGGTAGGATGTTAGATGGGTTTAGTTCCAATAGTAAAAGCTAATAATATTTATCGTCTAAAGGAATATTAATGAAACCTTAGCGAGTTAAAGAAATGTGTCTCTATGGAAATTTAATTTACTGTTGTTGGGAATGATTTAATAGCGAAAGCTATGTAGGGTTGTAAACAAAAACCAATTTGCGGTTAACGATGAAACCATCTACGGTTTCCTAATTACTTCGAAAGAAGCAATCTCATTATTTTTCGCCCAGTTAGATGTGCAAGCGAATTTGGTTTTTAATGGCGTCGAAGATAGATTCCATATAGGTTTTATATATTTTAATAGAATTGTAAACATTTAAATATTAATAAACTTTTAAGCCTTGTTTTTTAATAGCGACGAAGACAGATTTGATATACAGTTTATATATTTTAATAGAATTGGAAATATTTGAATATTATTACATTTTTAAGCACATGTAATGATATTGCAATGTAAAGCTGATTGTGTCTAATAAGAATTATTGTTATTATTGGATTCTTCTATAAAATTAATTGTGGGTGTTTTCTTTAATAATAATGTACTAGTGCCGTCACTGACCATAGCTTAAAGGGGAGGCTAATCAGTGGCGTTCAAATAGTCAATGACCTACCAATAATTATTGCAAGTTGCAACATATGGTAAATATACAAGTTCAAAAGTATGTACAGGGTGGTCGAAATTGGTCTGTTTTAACAGAGAAAACCTATTTCCTGACTAGATAGAGCAAAACTGACTTAGGTGTCATGGGCTCGTTTTCTGAGAAATGTTTAATGGCAAAAACCGCCTGCCGATATTTTCACTACCAACTGAGATATAGGGCGTTTTTCAATTTTCGGCCATTTTGAAAATTGTCCATAACTTTTTTATTTTGCGGAATATTAACATTCTGCAAAGACATTCTAAAGGCACTTTTTTATGTGCAATCCAGTGGCATACTCAGATTTTTTCTATAGTTGTCCGTTTTATCATAAATAGGCAAAACTTTTTTTTTTCAAATGGAAATCATAGTTGGCTATAAATTATAAAAAATGCTCGCGTTTAGCCCTTTTCAGTGATATAAAGTTGTAGGTACTTATTTTCAAAAATAACGAAAATATTAGGTGTTTTTGGTTTACATCGAAGTAGGCTTTGATTTGTGATGACAATATCTCAATTATGTATTGTTAAGATTTATAGTTTGTTAGCAACTTAAACACAACTTTAAATAACACTAGCTAACGTTATTTTAATTATTTATTATTAATTTTTTTTATTTTTTTTTTGTTTACATAGCAAAGTTGAACAAAATTAACAAACTAAACTACTATTTACAGCTACAAGTGAAAATAAAAAATAATTATGAAAATCTAGGTATTTAGTTAGATAGGTTTCTGATAAATATATTTAGAGAAGTTGTTCAAATTGAGCCCCTCCCTGTTGAATACAAACTAAGCATCTTTTGCGTACCGAGTTGCAACTATTTATTAGTTCAACTGGGCTAATAGATGCAAAAGCTTGCCTAGTGGCCTCTTGCAATTCTTCTTTTGTGTGAAAGGTTCTTCCTTTAAATATCAAGTCCTTCAATCTTCCCCACAAAAAAAAATCTAAGGGAGTTAAGTCACAGGACCTAGCAGGCCAAGGTATGGGGCCCCACGTACCAATCCAATTTTCTCGAAATTCGAAGTTTAAAAGATCAGTTGTGATCCTTGCATTGTGCGGGGGACAACCATCTTGTTGATAGTAGATATTTCTGGCATCAGCTAAAGGTATGTCTTCCAACAAAGGGACAATATATGTGCGCAAAATATTTACATAATCATCTGCAGTTAAATTTCCATCGTAAAAATAAGGTCCCACAAATCTTCCTCGGAATATCCCCACCCATATATTGAATCCACACCGACCTTGCCGGTCTTGTTGGACCAGTGATATGAATTATATCTATTAAATATACCAGAAGTATCTACTCTGGATTCATCACTCCAAATAATATTTAATGGAAAATTCTCATTCTCCATGAATTTTTGCTCATACCACTGACAAAATCTCAATCTTCTAGCGGCGTCCCCTTCACGGAGTTGATGAACTCTTCTCGTTCTGTACGGTTTGAATTTATGTTTTTTGAGTATTTTTAAAACGGTGGTCTTTGGAACATTCGTTATATTAGCCAATGTTCGAGAGGAGGTGCCAGGATGATCTAATACCTCACCGATTATATTTAGCTGCTGGATTTCCTTTTCTTCCTTTAGTTCATAATGTCTTGTTCTTAACTTTTTAAAACTTCCGTAATTTACTAAATTACTTTTTAATGTTTGATAAATTCGGTTATCCGGTTGACGTCGCTCGGGAAATGTATTAAAATATAATTCACTAGCTGCTTCAGGAACTTCGTTAGATAATATGTAACATTTTAACATATCATACTTTTCATAATTCTCAAACATATTTTGTCAGCAACTTAACACAACTTTATAAAGATAACACCAAAACGCAATAATTACACCAGACTACAGTAATCTGACAGCAATATATTCAAAATATTGAACGCGCGTCATTATTCCAAGGCCTACTTCGATGTAAACCAAAAACACCTAATATTTTCGTTATTTTTGAAAATAAGTACCTACAACTTTATATCACTGAAAAGGGCTAAACGCGAGCATTTTTTATAATTTATAGCCAACTATGATTTCCATTTGAAAAAAAAAGTTTTGCCTATTTATGATAAAACGGACAACTATAGAAAAAATCTGAGTACGCCACTGGATTGCACATAAAAAAGTGCCTTTAGAATGTCTTTGCAGAATGTTAATATTCCGCAAAATAAAAAAGTTATGGACAATTTTCAAAATGGCCGAAAATTGAAAAACGCCCTATATCTCAGTTGGCAGTGAAAATATCGGCAGGCGGTTTTTGCCATTAAACATTTCTCAGAAATCGAGCCCATGACACCTAAGTCAGTTTTGCTCTATCTAGTCAGGAAATAGGTTTTCTCTGTTAAAACAGACCAATTTCGACCACCCGGTACATTAAATTTAACAGAATATTCTTGCTTTTTTGAAATTAGACAGCATTGACAATTAAGATAAACATAAATATACAAGAAATGTTTTGTGGCAATATCTGATACGATGAACCGTTTTCAAAACAATTGCGAAATGTAGTTTTTTTGCATCGTCGGATGAACAAATACAAGTGTTTAGGTAATTCTTAAGTAAGTATTTAAAAATAACGGCATATTTCTAAGTTAATTTTAAAGGGAAAAGGTGTATATATACAGGGTTTTTTCAGCAGATATTTTTTGATTTTTTTTTTAATTTTTGAAAACGCTTCAAGCTATGCTAGTATTTAAGTTTTGTAGGCCTACATAAAACATATATAATTATTTACACTTTTTATTCCTTTATCCATTTTAATATCCATCTACCTCATTTTGTCATACTATGTTTATTCATAAATGTAGATATTCTTCTGAATTATCTGGCAACGCCGCAGAATATTGCAAAGCTAAATATGGAGTAATATAGAGAATTATATGAAGAATTTAAATATCCAGTAATATACATGGTGCCCCATTTTATATAACGAGGCTGATGCTCATTTTTTAACTTTCCGATTGTAATTTGTTTATCTTTTTAGGAAATCATGATGGTTCAGGTAAAACCCAAAAACTGTTGTGTTTAGCAGTTCTTGATAATTTCTGTAAAAAAGCTCTCAGTCGGTTAAAATATAACAGGAAATTTTGTACCCCATTGCTTTTTCTAAATGTTTTTATTTATTATAATCTTGTTATAATATTATGTACATTTTATCAACGTATTGCAATTTTTTGTGTTTACAACGCAATTTAGAAAAATAGCCGCAAAAACTATCTCTCTAACTACAAATCTATATAAACTGCTGGAAATGAGCACCATCCGCCATAATACAAGCAGCAATTATTCTCATATTCTCTTTGCATGTGCTAAAATACCTGGAGTGTTTCTTATTCTCTTGAATCCTAATATAATCCTATTTCTAAGCTCTTCTTGATTTTGAATGGGTGTAGTAAAAACCAAGTTTTTGAGATGTCCCCATAAAAATAAATATATTGGATTTAAATCCGGGGACCTAGGAGGCCATGCCAAATCTTTTTAAATTTAAATCCATCAATCTTCAAAGATTCTATTTAAATATTCACGGACACCACCGTTGAAGTGTTCTGGAGTACCGTCATGCGTAATATATTTTTTAGCATAAGCGGGACGTCTTCCAACAAGATGGATAGTTCATCCTCTACATTAGAAAATCATGAACTAGTTCCTAACATTCAATGAAAATTTTTGTTTCTAGAAGATACTTTGGTTAATGCTATATTAATATTTCTTTTAATTTTATTGTTAATATATATTTAATACTTTTTTTCTTTTTCAGGTAAGTATTCCTTCATGCTGCCAGCAAATTTAGTAAGTAACAAACTCATATCCTTTTATTGCCACTATTTTAGTTATCTTTTTAACTTCCATTTTCTGTGTTTGTTATTAAAAAATGGAAATAATATATGATGAATGAAGCAAAAACACTATGGACAATTAAATTATACAGAAATAATGGCATATACAGGGTGTTCCTTAATGACATGCTAATATTTAAGGGGGTGATTCTTGGACCCATTTTAAGAAAAAATCTTCATATGAACTGATGTCCTAAACGTCTTAACTTTTGAGATACAGGGTGCTAAAGTTTTCAGAAAAAAAATTATTTTTTTTAATAACTGTGATACTACTGTAGATATCTTTATGAAATTTGGTACACGTGTTCCATGCATCAAGATGCATTTTCTAATGTACAAGCAATTTTATTCTTTTTACCAGTGGCGTCCGTACGCGTTTTGCTTAGAATATTTTTGGAGAAAAAAATGGTACGCCACTGCTTTATCTTAAAATAAAAATTATTTTTGGAATTCTCATTCATTTCTGAGCAAATTCGATCTCTTGATTTTCTTTCGGCCGACGCATAGTTTTCGCTTAAAAAAATAAAAATCGTTTTACTTCAGGGTCAAATCGTTAAAAATCTGATAGGGTGACTGTTGTGTGGAAATCGCTTATTTATCGGGTGAAAGAAAATTATGACATCGAATGTGTTCATAAACGAAAAAGTTTTCTCGTCTGATGGTCCGTTCTTGATTAAATAATTGAGTTAAAATTGCTTCATAATATCTCAATACCAACTAATAATAATTTTTAAACCCATAAATCTAGTAGTCCTGGAATAAATTACGTTTTTACAAACGTCGATGTCAAATGACTTAAAGTAAGCTGTTGGTGTTCAAAACCATCTCAGTGTGTCATCTCTTTGGTTTTTAGTGTTTCATTGAAGTTATTGAAGTTATTTTCGCCGTTTTTTCGAATAATATTAAATATGGTAAATTATACGAATGCGGAAATGGCGGCAATGCATTACGCATATGGCCTCGCAGATGGTAATGCAACAGAAGCCAGACGCATTTATCAGGAAAGATATCCTAATCGTGCCTTGCCAGATAGCCGAACCTTTTCGAATATTCATCGCCGACTTAGCGAAACAGGTAGTTTCAATAAAGGTACTTCGGAAGGCAGACCTCGAACTGTCAGAACACCTGAAGTTAAGGAAGCGGTACTGCAAGAAATCGACGAACATCCTGAGACGAGTACGAGGAAGATCGCTAGAGCTTTGAATATTTGTCACCAAATTGTTTGGGGTATTTTAGTTGACTTTTTGTTATATCCATATCATATTCTAAGAGTACAGGCATTACTCCCCAGGGATTTCCCACTGCGTGTGAACTTCTCTCAGTGGTATCTTCAGAGTATTACACTAAATCCGCAGTTTGAGTCACAAATTTTGTTCACAGACGAAGCAACTTTTTCTAGGAATGCTATTCAAAATTTCCATAACAATCATGTGTGGGCGGAAGAAAACCCGCATGCCATAACCGAAACCCATTTTCAAGAACAATTTTCGCTTAATGTTTGGGCAGGAATTATTAGTAATCATCTCATAGGCCCATTTTTCCTACCAGGACGTCTTGATGGACGGTCTTATTTGCATTTTCTCGAAGAAGAACTACCTGGGTTGCTTGAAGATGTACCAGTTGCGTTAAGGCATCGCATATGGTACATGCACGATCGAGCACCGGCTCATTTCAGCGTAATTGTCCGAAATCATTTAGATACAGTTTATCCTGATCGTTGGATAGGTCGCGGAGGACCTCAGCAATGGCCAGCAAGATCCCCCGATCTCAATAGTTTGGATTTCTTTTTATGGGGGCACCTTAAAACTCAAGTGTACAAAACTCCCGTTAATACTGTAGAAGATTTAAGAGAGCGAATAGTTGCCTCGTGTGAAACTATACGGAATACGCCGGGAATATTTGAACGAGTGCGCAATTCCATGCGTAGACGGGCGGAAGCATGCATATTACGTGAAGGTGGCCACTTCCAACAATTTTTATAATTAATGTTAGTATTGCTAATAATTAATAAAATTAAGCCGTTTCTGTAAACTTTGTTTTCTGCAAGCTGAAATCCCCGCTGTAATTTATTGGCACATGAAAGTTTTTTAAAAATTGTTTCCTAAAGTAATCAATCCTAAAGTAAAGTAAATCAATTACTTATTTCTAAATTAATTAATATTTATTATTAAATGAACTGAATAGCACGAAATAGAAAAAAAACGCTTTCCACACAACAGTCACCCTATCAGATTTTTAACGATTTGACCCTGAAGTAAAACGATTTTTATTTTTTTAAGCGAAAACTATGCG
This sequence comes from Kuschelorhynchus macadamiae, assembly GCA_030620095.1. NCBI lineage: Eukaryota > Metazoa > Arthropoda > Insecta > Coleoptera > Curculionidae > Kuschelorhynchus > Kuschelorhynchus macadamiae. The sequence goes on along the minus strand of JAUTXW010000522.1, from coordinate 140,144 downwards.
TCGGCCGAAAGAAAATTAAGAGATCGACTTTGCTCAGAAATGAATGAGAATTCCAAAAATAATTTTTATTTTAAGATAAAGCAGTGGCGTACCATTTTTTTCTCCAAAAATATTCTAAGCAAAACGCGTACGGACGCCACTGGTAAAAAGAATAAAATTGCTTGTACATTAGAAAATGCATCTTGATGCATAGAGCACGTGTACCAAATTTCATAAAGATATCTACAGTAGTATCACAGTTATTAAAAAAAATAATTTTTTTTCTGAAAACTTTAGCACCCTGTATCTCAAAAGTTAAGACGTTTAGGACATAAGTTCATATGAAGATTTTTTCTTAAAATGGGTCCAAGAATCACCCCCTTAAATATTAGCATGTCATTAAGGAACACCCTGTATACTGAGCTTTCCAACCTGCTATTTCAATACCGTTTTAGATATTTATTCCAAATTTGGAGCGTTAACACAAGCAAATTTTAATGTCAATCGTTTCAATGTTTTATGGAAACTTCGACTAAAATTTAGAAATTCCCTTTGTTTAATTAAGCTTTCAAAAAATCAAGTTTTCAGAACGAAAATCAAATACTTGTTTTTTTTCACAACTTTATCGGCATTAATTCTTTGAAGCCTAACTTCTATCTTACTTTTGTTGTATCTACGTAACTCTGGAAAAATAGTATCGATAGTAGTTAACTAACCCCTTGTAAAAAAAACGCATTTTATGTTAGTTTTATGTGCCATAACCGAAGCATCCTGTATTTCTCTTATTTGGAGTTCTAGAAAATAGAAATTTTATGTTTCATATAACACAAAGTGACTGAGATTGAATAAAAATATACAGGGGTGCCATTTTTAGCGATACGAGATGTTATACAAAAAAGTACAATTTCATGTGGGATTTAAAAAACAAGTCAAATACCCCTATTTAAAAAAAATAAAATTTTTAGTTGCCCTACTTTTTTGACGCTCCGTGTATATTGAAAATATTTTGAACTTACATATTTATACCATGGCAGACACAGTTTTTTCCAAATTTTACCTTCGTAAATTCGGCGTAAATTTACTTTTTGCATTCGTTGACTCACTCATTAATAGTAAAGTAAATTGAGACAGCGGAACATTTGTAGTACGCTCAATTTACTACACCACGCATATCAGATAAATTTATTTTTATTCAGTTGACCTGTCCCCGTACAAACAGCTGACCTTCGCGACATAATCGACACTGGAATCGAGTAATGTATAGAAATCAACTGGTAAAATTTTGATACGAATCCAAGATGGCGGAACAAAATGGCGGCTTAGTAAAATATTTAACAATTCAGCCTGAACTACTTAATGAGCTGACTTCAAATTATGTGCCATAACTAATTGTGGTATAGAGATGAACTAGTAAAACTGTGGTACTAATTCAAGATGGCGGAACAAAATGGCAGCCAAACAAAATATTCGTAATCGTCCAAACAATCAATCTCTCAGGTTTTAGAGCGCCTCTAGATGCCAAAAAATATGTTTTATCAATTCCGTCGGTCCGTCAGTTGGTTTGTCTGTCTGTCTGTCTGACAGTTCGCGACATAGCTTACAATCTGTTCACCGGACTTCAAATGTTGGTCAACCGTTTCAATTGGTCAAACATTAAGGGTCATATGGGGATGACCTGGAAATATTTTGGTAAAAATCCAATGTGACAAAACAAAATGGCGGCCTAGTGAAATCTTAAAAAAATATTACTAAAAAATCACTTATCCAACTTATCTCAAATTTTATTCAAAAATCAAGTATTATGTGGAAATCAACTGGTAAAATTCTGGTACGAATCCAAGATGGCGGAACAAAATTGCGGCTTAATAAAATATTTTAAAATTCAGCCTGGAAAACAACTTCTTGGACTCGTTTCAAATTGTCTGTCGTAACAAATTGTTGTATAGAGATGAACTAGTAAAACCCTGGTTCTAATTCAAGATGGCGGAACAAAATGATTACAAAATATTTATAATCGTGGAAAAACCAGTCTCTCAGGTTTTACATATTTTCAGGTTTTCGCGCTGCTAGATGCCAAAAAATTTATCATTTCCGTCTGTTTGTCTGTCTGTCGGTCAGTTCGCAGCTTAGCTTAAAAACTACTCATCAGATCGACTTCAAATTTTAGTCAAAAATTAAAAGTCATATGGGGATGACCTGGTAATATTTTGGGAAAAATGCAGTATCACAAAACAAAATGGCGTCCTACTGAAATGTTAAAAAAATTATTATTAAAAAACCACTTATCCAACTTATCTCAAATCTACAAAAATCAAGGATTATGTGGAAATCAACTGGTAAAATTCTGGTACGAATCCAAGATGGCGGAACAAAATGGCGGCTTAATGAAATTTTTAAAAATTCAGCATGAAAAAATTATTTAATAGGCTGATTTTAATTTAATGTTTTATCAATCCCGTCGATCGGTCTATCTGTCTGTCAGTTAGCGGCATGCCTTAAAAAGTACTCATCAGATTGATTTGAAATATGAGTCAAAAAATAAAGGTTAGGTTATATTATATATATATATATATATATATATATATATATATATATATATATATATATATATATATATATATATATATATATATATATATATATATATATATATATATATATATATATATATATATATATATATATATATATATATATATATATATATATATATATATATATATATATATATATATATATATATATATATATATATATATATATATATATATATATATATATATATATATATATATATATATATATATATATATATATATATATATATATATATATATATATATATATATATATATATATATATATATATATATATATATATATATATATATATATATATATATATATATATATATATATATATATATATATATATATATATATATATATATATATATATATATATATATATATATATATATATATATGCCTCAAAAAATGACATATTACCTACTCGATCTGTTGTTGTATCCCCTTCATTTTCTCCTCTGTGTAATTCCAAAATAAATATATTATCAAGTAAAAAACTTACCTGCGGGCCTTTAACCTTATAACAGCCGTATTGGCCAAATTCTTTAAGCATATCTGGCAGTTGGCGACACATTTTTTACTATAGGTCTTTATTAAGACGAACTGTAGTTCTATATAAACATCCGAATTTTGTTTTCTTCCCGCCATCAGGATTTAAAAATGTAAATAACTATTTGTACTAGTAAAAGCGAAAGCCAAAAACGGAAACAAAACGATTAATTTAACCCCAATTTTATGAATAATTTACATTATTTGCTAGCTAATTCTTTACGTTAAATTACAAACGATTTTTCTTTACGCCTAAACGCACATTACTGGTCTAGACTAAATTTTAATTAATATCAGCATTTTAAGAATATCATTTTCTTAGTAAATTTAGAGGCATATTATATAAATTATAATAATATGAAATATTCGTAAATCAGTATACATACATATAAAATTTGTATATGTCTGGGAAGTATGTGTAGGGCTATTTAAATAACAATTCTGCGCTATTTTTAGTAAAATGGCTGTTTAAAAATTTACGACCCTTATAGGCGACCTTATCGCTGTTTTCAGGGAAAATATTGGAGTTTTATTTTAGTCTTGCCGTAGGGACGTTCGTTTCGATTAACGCAGTGAAAAGGGAATTGAGTTGCCTTGGTGTTATTGTCATTTTTTTTCCAAGTCTTTTTCTAAAACGGGACTTTATTATTTTGATGCGATATTGGCAGAGAGAAGAAAGAGATATGAAATGTATATCTTGCATTGGTAAGTTAACCTAAATAGGAAAATTGAAGGGTCAAACTAGTCAAACATTCAATCAGTTATGTTTTTAACTGATAAATTAATAGTATATTACATAACAAGTGTGGATGGCGGAAGAAATCTTTTGAGTTTGAAGATGATCACTTTAGTATACACTATTTTTCCTACGATCACAAAGAGTGTTTGGTAGGCTAAGAAGTATGAAAGACATAGCACAACGTTGCCATCTTATTAATCTTATTTGCCGATTTACCTTCGAGATAGTTAAAGACAAAATGATATTCAGGTATTTTTTAGTGTTTCATCAAAAGTCCTTTCATCAACTGCCGGATATCAGCCTACTTCTCGCACATACATATGCTATGTATCTGACTTTTTACAGGTTATATGGGACCTACACTTCATCGTCGAAATCAAACGACGCTATTTGAGAGGTGATTTTAGCATATTACTGATAAAGCGCGCAACCACCAACCCTTCAGAAGGCGAGCGTATTAATTAAATGCCTTTTTTACGAAGTTTGCCTGTGTTGGCCTAGGAGTGACAAATCTTTTCAATCTATATTTCCAATATATTTACTTATTATTACTTAACAGGCCTCTTGAACCAAGGTTGCCAAATCAGTTTTCGACGGCTTATCTTTGAACAGTGTCTTTCTCTCGCTATGATGTCATACCGGGGTTTCCAATCAGATTTGTAGTCAATTCCTATTGGTTGTTTTTCTATTTTCATAAGTTTATAATTTCTTCTATATTTAAATTTCTATTTTGGTTATAGTCATTAAGATAACTTGTTAAATTTTAATAATTCGTCTATTATACATAAGGACTTCGATATATCATATATATTTTTTTGTTGTAATACAAATCAGAATAGCATAATCTAATAGAATGGACCTATCCAAATACGAAAATGACAAATAGAAAGTTGTAGCACGTAGGCTTTTCTTGTTAGAGTTGTAGAACCATATCGAATGTTACGATACTTAATATCTATAGAAAAAAGTATTTCAGAAAACTCTTAACTCTGTTTATTGACTATGTTTACAGTTTTCGCCTATTAAACATACCATACATCTAAGAGAAAAGCAAACGAGAAAAATATTAACTTAAAACACTAATTAAACTTTATTTTTTTCGTTTATGAGGTGTTCTATCTTCTCTCTTCAAAAACCAACAGTAGTCACCCATCATAGCTGGATCCCATCGTCCTTGGTACCGAATTTCCATTGTTCTGATATCTTGGTGAAACCTTTCACCCTGCTCGTCACTAACAGCTCCCAAATTTTTAGGAAAAAATGACGAATGGGAATGGAGGAATGTGAATTTTTAATGACACTTCTGGCACCAAGCGCTTTATAAGCATCTAAGAGTTCATTAACTAATTGTTCATAATTTTCATCCATATTTTTGCCTAAAAATCCTCTTACTACATTTACAAATGAATTCCATGCTCTGAGTTCCTGCTTGGTAGGCTTTTCCGTAAAATTGACATCGTCCAGCAATTTTCTGATTTATGGCCCAATAAAAATGCCTTCTTTTAATTTGGCATCACTTAACTGGGGAAAGACTTGTCTTAGGTATTTAAATCCATCACCATCTTTATTCAAAGCCTTCACAAAGTTTTTCATCAGCCCAAGTTTAACTTGAAGAGGAGGCAAAAGGACATTTTTGGAATCAACAAGAGGTATACATTTAACATTTTGAGATCCCGGTTGAAATTCGCTTCTTTCTGGCCAAATTTTTGTTACATAATGCTGATTTATTGCACGCCTGTCCCATAAACAAAGAAAACAGCAATATTTTGTAAATCCCCCTGAAGTCCCACTAAAATCGCTATAACTTTTAAGTCCACACATATCTGCCATTTATACTTATTGTAGTTTATTTTATCGAATATCGTGTGCATATCTTCATAATTTTCTCTCATTGCAACTGAATGGGCAACTGGTATAGAGGGTTTTAAATTTCCATTATGAAATAACACAGCTTTTAAGCTATATTTAAATGAGTCTATGAATAAGCGCCACTCGCGGGGAGAATGTTCAATATCAAGTTCCTGCATTAAACTGTCTATATCAGTACACGCGCACAACGAATTTTCCATACTGTGGAATTCAGAAAAAATAGCATTTCTTTTTTTGAAATTCGTAATTTTTGTTTATTTGGCCAATAGGTTCCATCCTTAAGACGGGAACCCAGAAGTTCTGACTGTTGCTTGGATAACCCCAAATCACGTACTAAATCATTTAATTCACTTTGAACAATCAAATGTGGCTCGCCGGAACTGGGACCTGTGGTAAAAGTGGGATCGGTGCACTGTTTTTCTGAGCTGCCTGATGATTCTATATTGTGTTTTTCCTTTTTGGAATAACCTTCAGTCTTTGTCAGGCAAAAATAACAATCGTCAGAATGATTGGTGGGTTCTCGCCATAGCATTGGAACTGCAAAAGGCATACTTTTTCTCTTTCCCTTCATCCACTGCACCAATGATACACTACAACTAACACAGCACACATGGGGAACCCACCGCTTATCTTGATCTCCAGTTAACACACCAAAATATTTAAAGTAGGCTTTTTTACATTTTCGGAAAATGGCCTGGCTTGTAATTTCACCAGAAAGTCTCCACAAATATAACAAAATTTGTCAGGAGAAATTTTGCAACTTCGGTGCATTTAACTCGACATTCTCGTCTTCACATACACTTGCTTGTCGATACACAGAGAAGCACTCAATTCGAAACTCAACAGAAGAGTGATGTTTAACGTTTATTTTATGTCTAATGTTGTAAACAACCAAGTCTAGGTAATTTTTCCGTTGTAAAATGGGCCCATTTTAGCCGCTCCACAATAAAATTGTTTACCTGTCAATATAAAAGTTTCTAATTAGGCTGTTAAAAAATGGTACGTATTAGGGTTTTCCGAATATTTTTTTTATTATTGTGAGGGTATTTCCATTGTGAAAATAATGAGCTGGCCTGTGTTAGAAAAATCTTGTCGGCCAGAGTTTATTCGTCTGATTTTAATTTTTGCAATTTTTTTCAATATGGCGCACGGTGGAAGGACTCTATGTAAACTGTTGGAAAATTGAGAAAAAATAAAAGTGTGAATTTGGTTAATATTTTGGTAGTTTCTTATTGGAAGATAGTTGTACTTTAACAATTTTTATCGTTCTTTAAAAATAATTACTTACCCACTTAATAACACTCTCGCAAATTATCGTGTTTTGAGACACAAATTGAAAGCCACTTTCTTTCTGTGCAGTTGTTAAATGCTGAAGGGCAGTATGTGAAAAGGCCTGAGTTTATAAATTTTTAAAGTTCTCTGTGAACGGTTCCCTGGCTAACCCTTCGACGCTGAGGTAGACGACCATACCGAATGTCCCGAACTTTCTTTTTTGTTATGTAATGATTTAGTTTCTTCAAATAGGTTTTTAATCCTTATAATTGTTTTTACAGATATATTTCTATGAAAATTGGAAATATATGTTCTTGCTTCACTGGCGGTTTCTTGACACTTATAATACAGCGTTACAATCTGTAGTTTTTTATTTAACGAATATCTCATTACAGCAAACTAATATAATATCTACCAATACGTCAAAATTACAGTGATTTTGAAGAAAGGTGATCACCTGCATCACCTGCATTTCATATGAATATATCCAATTAAATAGGTAGCAAAATAATTTCCGTTTTTTGTTTGACTGGCATCATAAGATAGCTTATCAAAAACTAAGATGGGAATGTGAAAGTTATTTTACTCTAGGTCCAACCGTTCAGATGCTATGACGGCTCAAAGAAGCAAAAATGTCAATTTTCAAACATTAATAAATCAAAACCAGTTCAAGATATACATATAGTACCCTTATTAAAAAACACTTAGAATTGACCACAGAATCCAAAAATTTAATAATATATAGGGCGTTTAAAAACGCAACATCCTTGACGTAAGTCTTTTGTTTCCATTCAAATGTTTTTTTGTCACGGTTTTCGAATTCTCCGAGCTAAAATACATCGATTAGCGATTCTGAATTTCCTGAGAAATACGGGGGAAGTCAAAAAAAATACAGTTTTTCCTCCTCAATGGAAGACCCTGTACTTGTCAAAGAAATATTTTAAGTGCATCTTTTAAATTTCTGGAGTTTATTTGAACCTTTTCCTATAGGGGTAGTTTTTTGGTTTCATTATTTCGCCATAGGACACTTTAGGATTTCACTGAAAATTTATTAAATAATTATAAATCTAGACTTAACTTAAAATGTTGGAAAGTGTTAAAGCAACCTTATATTACATTTCGTGGAAGAACATGTCGGTCAAGTTGTGGTAAAATTGCACATTTAGGTGCCTAATAATATGCCGTTTAGAAAGTTTTGAAATTCCAAGTATTTTCGGAGATATGCGCAAAAAAAACAAAATTTTGAAAAATTGTTTTATATTTTTTTGAATCTTGAATTCTTAACGATTATTGCCGATTAATGCATGGCTTTTTTAATTATTCAGATTTCACAACATGCAACCCTGTTGTTTATATGCACCAAAATTTATATTTTTTTTATTTATTATTGTCTAATTTTTTGAACTAGCTATCCTAAAAAAGTTGAGCGCAATCGGTATCACGCTTATACGAGATCTAGGATATACGTACCTAGTAGCGTAGTGTGGTATGAAAACAATGCCAAATTGACAACTACAGTGATGTTGTTTTCGATTTCGTGTTTTGGTTTTACCTCGCTCTTATGTACAGGGTTTTCCAGTATATTTTTCCACCCACCTAGAGAGTTTATTTGAATAGATACGAAAATGTCGTAAATACAAAAGTTGTTGGTTTTTTTATGAAGATTTAGAATATTATATCATAAGTGCGAAAATATTATTGGAAATGTCAAATTTTTACAGGTTGTCAGTTTTTTTAAACGAAACACCCTGTATATTAAATCATATTCTTGAAGATCTTTTTTTCTGATTTCAAATATATATACTTTTAATATATTCTGTCAATTAGTTTTGGATATACAGGGTGTTTCTTAATTGAGTGTCAATATTTAAGGAAGTGATTTTTGGATCTATTTTAAGAAGAAAACTTCATATAAACATATGTCTTAAACGGTGTAAATTTTGAGATACAGGGTGTTAAACTTTCAATAATTTCATACTTTTTCGGTAATATCTCGAATACCACTCTAGATATTGTAATGAAATTTGGTATAGAGGTACTATGCATCTAGTGGAATTTTTTGATGTAAAACATTTTTTTAATTTTCACCAGTGGCGTCCGTACGGAATCCGACCTGCCTATTTTCCCAGACATTGATGTTACGCCACTGATTTTTTTAAATAAAAATTATTATTGTTGGACGCACTGTTTTCGTTTTAAAAAATAAAAACCGTTTCTCTGCATGGTCCAAACAATCCTGGTCATAAGAGGGATATCACCATGCATGCAGAGGAATATTATTGTATTAAATTCGAGAAATCAAATCTTGTCGAAAATAAATACTAAAAGTTTTCAAAAACAAACAAATGAATCAATAAAAATGCTTTATTTTAGAAAAATCAGTGGCGTGAAAGTAATTACTATGTCCATTCTTATTAAAATCAGAAATCGCTTTATCTTAGTGAGAGATATTTGTAGACAATAGTATGTAGTCTTCAGCTACCAATCTAGAACTACCATGTCAATGTTTTTCAGAAGTCTGTTCCTTCATAAATACTTTTTATAAATTTTATTAAAATAGTGTGACATTCTTCAACAATAACAAGTTATTTACAAAACTATACTAATACAACTAGGTACATAATTAATAATTTCAACAAAAATAATTAGGTTTTAACAAATTGACAGCACACTTTGTGAAACAAAATAGAAGAAAAAAATTAGATAAGTTGTTGAAAATGCCCACCACCTTGGAGAATACACGCTTCAGCCCTTTTCCTCATGTTGTTGCGAACTCTTCGAAGGATACCCTCGGTGTTTCTGATAATATCGCAAGAATCTCTTATACGATCCTTCAGCTCCTCTACAGTGTTTACTGGGGTGCGGTAAACTAAAGATTTAAGATGTCCCCATAGAAAAAAATCCAAAAATTCATTTAGGTCTGGGGACCTAGGGGGCCATGGTTGGGGTCCGCCACGACCTACCCATCTGTTGTTAAATGTGCGGTTCAAATATTCTCTGGATTCAATACTAAAGTGAGCGGGCGCGCCTCGTGCATGAACCACATTCTGTTTCTAATCAGAATTGGTATATCTTCTAACAATATCGGCAAATCGTTCTCAAGAAACCGGCGATAATTATGGCCATTTAGTCTTTCTGGCAGGAAAAAAGGTCCAATTAGGTGATTTTTGATAATGCCAGCCCAAACATTTACAGAGAATTGCTCTTGATGATGATGTTCTACAATGGCATGGGAGTTCTCGTCGGCCCAGATATGATTATTGTGGAAGTTTCTTATAGCGTTCCTGGAGAAGTTCGCTTCATCTGTGAACATTATTTCGCGATCAAATAAGGGATTACGCGCAATTTTTTCCAAAAACCATTCACAAAAATTAACTCTGAAAGGAAGATCTCGGGGAAGTAAGGCTTGCACTCGTTGAATGTGATATGGGTATAAAAAAAATCATGTAGAATTCTCCAAACTAGGATGTGCGAAATATTTAGGTTAATTCCAATTTTCCTAGTACTCAGTTCAGGATTTTCATCTATGGAATTTAATACTGCCTCTTCAATTTCTGGAGTTCTTACAGTCCGATGGGCCACTTTTAATTGATTATTTGGCTTGAATGTACCTGTTTCAGTCAACCTTCTATGCACATTTGCAAATATTCGCCTATCTGGTATGGCTCTACCAGGAAAGCGCTCTTGATATAATCGCCTAGCTTCCGGTGAACTGCCATCAGCCAACCATACATGTAATGCATGTCTGCCAACTCTTCATTTGTAAACTCAACCATTTCTTTTCTCATATATTTAGAACACAAAATTAATTAAACCCGACTGAATCTGAAAGCTGAACTGTCAAATTAAGTTACAAGAGAAGTATTAATTCTGACAGCCAAAGCCTACTACAATAATAATTATTATTAGTGATCTTTCTTTATTGATGAACTAATAGTATTTTATAGTTTCGTGTTAAAAAATTATAAGCTCAAATAATAATTTTGAAATCTTTGGGTGTTAGTTATTCATAAGCAAATTTGATTTCTTGAATTTCAGTCAAAAAAAAATTTCCTTGCATGCCATGGCGATTAGTGTTGTCATATTAGCGATATTGTTAAAACTCTGCAAAGAAACGGTTTTTATTTTTTAAAACGAAAACCGTGCGTTCAACTTAAAATGACTAAGAGATCAAACTTGCTCAAAACTAAATGGGAATTTCAAAAATAATTTTTATTTAAAAAAAAATCAGTGGCGTACCATGAATGTCTAGAAAAATATGCAGATCGGATTCCGTACGGACGCCACTGCTGGAAATAAAAAAAAATTTCTACATCAAAAAATTCCACTAGATGCATAGTACCTCTATACAAAATGTCATTACAATATCTAGAGTGGTATTCGAGATATTATCGAAAAATTATGAACCCTGTATCTCAAAATTTACACCGTTTAGGATATATGTCTATATGAAGTTTTCTTCTTAAAATGGACCCAAAAATCACCTCCTTAAATATTGACACTCAATTAAGAAACACCCTGTATAAGCGTTTAAACATTAAAGAAATGGTAAGGTAATTTGGCGCTAAAACATAGTGAGCTATGGTCAAGACAATTACAATGAACGACGCCTTTTTGACGTTTACCGGTCAGAAGTATCTATTTACGAGCATTTTTGCTATCTAATACGTTGGACGATGGGTTATTCGGAAGAAGAGAAACTCGACATGATAGAATTATTTTATTTACATGGTAAAAATGCATCGATAGCTCGTAACGAATATCATAGACGGTTTCCAGATAGACCAACACCGACTCCTAGCATAATATTAAACATCGTTAAACAATTGAATGAAAGAAAAACACTTAAGCGAAAAGTTAGAATAATGGAAAGAAACAATACCATAAATCAATAATATAGAGTAGGTAAATAATAATATTAGCTTAAAGAACTAAGTTTTGGTTTTCTATATAGCCTCCTTGGTTTATAATGCGTTTCTGAATATTTCTTCTAAATTTGGGTGTTTAAATCGTCGACTGTTTGGACTATATTTTGCTCTAAAGCTTGGATGGTTCTTGGCCTATTGTAGTATATCTTGTTTTTCAGATAACCCCACAAAAATATGCCCAATGGAGAGAGATCGGGACTGTTTGCTGGCCATCTTAACGGTAGATGTCTTCCAATCCAAAATTGATACCTGTCATTTAAAAAATTGGTGACCGGCTGGACGTTATGAGGAGAAGCACCATCTTGTTGCCATATCAAATTAAGATATGATTTAATCGGTAGTTGTTCTAAGTGCCCCTCGATTTCGTTTTCTAATAACTTCTGATACCTTTGTCCGGTTAAATTCCCATTTAAAAATATAGATCCAATAACATGGTTGTTAAGAAGGCCACACCAAACGTGTAGGGATCTTCTTCCCTGAATTTATGACCGCCTGAAAAGCTCGCGAGTTTTCTTTTGACCAAAAAGGTTTTTTTTCAGGTTAAACATGCCTCTAGTGGTAAATGTTGCCTCGTCAGTGAAAATTATGTTTGCCAGATTTAGTTGGTTCGTCATAACACGTGTTTCTATTTCTTGGCAGAAGTGTAATCGGTCTATTTTATTTTGATCGGTTAATTCTTGAGTAGGGAAAAACTTATATGGCTTATATTTATAATGTTTTAGAATTGAGTGGATTTTATGTCATGATTTGTTTAAAAAAGTGGCTGCATCGGAAATTGAGCGCTCAGGATTTTCTAAAACAAGAATAAATTAGATAAATAAATTATTTTAATACAAAAGTTTCAAAATTACCTTCAAAATGTAATAAAATATTTAAATCATCTTCAGCGTTTCTTTCCACTATTCTTTTCGCATAAATGTTTTTCTTTCATTCAATTGTTTAGCGATGTTTAATATTGTCCTACAAGTCGGTGTTGGTCTATCTGGAAACCGTCTATGATAATAATTACTTCTGACCGGTAAACGTCAAAAAGGCGTCGTTCATTGCAATTGTCTTGACCATGGTTCACTATATTTTAGCGCAAATTACCTATTTACTATTTCTTTAATGTTTAAACGCTTATATATCCAAAACTAATTGACAGAATATATTAAAAGTATATATATTTGAAATTAGAAAAAAAGATCTTCAAGAATATGATTTAATATAAAGGGTGTTTTATTTTAAAAAACGGACAACCTGTCAAAATTTGACATTTCCAATAATATTTTCGCACTTATATCATACTCGTAGAATCCAAAAATAGAATAATATACAAGGTGTTCCATTTAAAATTACGAAGTTGATGTCAGTTACCAGTAGATCTGGCAACACTGCAACTACGAAAATATTTTAAGAGCTAAATCGCGTTTTCTTATGGAAGTAATAAAAATTTGAAAGACCTACTTTTTTTCTTTCGTCAAATACTTCTAATACACCAACGAGTTTGAAGCATTATGATATCTAATTTTTTATTCGTTTAATATTAACGCACCTAATTTTTATTTTATGTGTAAATACAATCCTACTTTTCTTTTCCTTTGTTATCTATGTAACAACTGGTCCATAATTATTTTAATTACACGAATATTACCAAAAAAACGGGTTTCACTGTGTGGTGGAACAAAATACCAAAAATGGCGGCCCAATAAAATATGTGAAAAACAAAAAGGAAGAAATGGGTCATCATTCATTTTCTTGATAACCTTTTACCGGTTTTTTCCGTGTCGTTTAAATGACATAATTCAGTTATGCATATCGTAACCCCTTCCGTTGTGAACCTTTCGGAATTTCGAATGATATAACCGGAATGTCAGGCATGATTTAAATATATCTTACAAAAAGCAGCTGTGCAACGCGTAATGTGTTTCTTGCTGGTATCTTCCGCAATTACTCTTGTTCAGTGTTTGCAGAGGTGACGTTCGCAAGGTTATTTGTTCTTTTCACGGATAGCACTCGGCATTACATTAAAAGGGTGTTAGCATCAAAGAGAGCAATCAATTTACTCTTCCGTATAATAAGACAATTACGGATTCTGGAATTTAAGCATTCCTTCTTTTTTAATTGATGTACCATATGAACAAGGGATTGCAAAGTACAGGGTTTTCGGTTGTATTTTGAACGGGGTCTACACGCTTTATTTTTAGAGATACAAAAAAAATGTTAAATTCGAAAGTTATTGGGTTCTATCTGAACCAGGGGCGAGCGGTGAAATTTTAAGAAAGGGACGCAATTTTTAGAAACTTACCTATTTGTAATGTAATTCAATTCTTCGATCATTTTTTGCAAATTCGTCAATGACGTCATCATAAAAACGTCGATACTCCTACATATTTTGGAGAAGTTTATTTTCAGTGGACAACAGCGATGTATGCGAAAGTCCCTCCTGCCCCGTTGAATTTCTCACGAAATTTTTTATACGTTTAAGTGTTGAAAAATTGCGTTCTACTGATGAAGTTGTGGCAGGTATTGCCAATACTAATTCAGAAAATTTCGACACTTCGGTGTAGGTATCTTCCAGCTCCTTGTCCTTTAAAAATTGCATCAGTTCCTTGGCGTTATTTTTTGCGCTAATGTCATCAGTTTCGTAAATCACTTTTAGTTCAGATCGCAGTAACACTCGGGCGAAGAACTGGCCATAATGAAGAAGAGATTTCAACGCATCTTCTGGAAAAGTTTTTCCTTTAAATGCATCAAAATTGCAGAGCTCGAGAAATTTAAAATCATTTAAACTGTTAAATCTATAGTTTATTTGTTGCTGAATTTAATCGTTTATTTCATAAAAGAGGCGTCTGTATGATGTTTGAACATCTCCCACCTTGTCTGTTTGAATACGCTTGGCTTGTGGTTCTACATTTAATACATACAAAATAGGTCAAAGTCATCTCGTTTTTGGCTTAACATGGACTTAAAATCATCCACTTTTTTTAGGCAAAAAGCTATATCATTTGTTTTAGTTTGTAATATATTAAAAACATTGTCCGAAAATGGAAATATTTCTGAAAATATGTTCAACAAATAATTAAAATTAAAATCTCGTTTAAAACGGTCCAAAAACCCCCTCGAACTATTTATTGCTTCTGAGTCCTACCTAGCTTGCAGACCCCCTAATTTCCTGCCATCACTGCAGCTCCATCATAGCTTTGAGCAACTAATTTTTTCTCTCCAAATAATTTATTTAGTAACGTTATAAACTACGGTATATAATGCATCTTCTGTACGATTTTCGAACACATTCTTAAAACCTAAAAATCGCTCTTGAATGCTTCCGTCTGTTTTAACGTAGCGTATTACAGATAATATTATAGATAATTGGCTAAAATTAGTGATATCAGGTGTTTCGTCCAGAACAATAACAATGAACTGCGCCTCGCCAATCTCCTGCTTAATTATTTTTAGAATAATGGTTGCAACAGCGGAAATTAAATCATTCTGGATTCGATTCGACTTTCCGCGAAAAACGCTAGACTGCTCTAAATAATTTTTTAAGCAATGATCATATTTAGCCATTAAACTAAGTAAATCTTGAAAATTTCCACTATTTGCAGAAACCCTTGTTTCGTCAAACCTCTAAATCCCGATTCGTGCTGTCCAAAAAAACAAACAACATCGATAAGTCAAAGTCAAAAATCGTTTTATTTGTTATAAAGAGTAAACTCTAGTGAATAAGCTTCCATTACAAGTCATTTAACTAATATGGTTTAAATTAAACATACATAAATAGTACAATAAACAATGTTTAAATACCCAATTAATACTAAGAATACTTTTATAAAAACAGTTAAAATGACAATATACAATAAATTGGACAATTAATTAAGTCTTCTTAATATTTGTCTATTTTTATCGACTAGTTCATTGTGTTGGCGGTGACTAATTTCCAACTGTTTATTAAGGGCGTGTTCAATTCTGGTTTTGCCGAAGACTTTTTCTTTTATGACGGCCTGCAAATGCCCTTTGGACATAATGTGTCTTTACAGGTTTATGAAAATTATTTAAATCGGAAAAACCAGTTTTATTCCAGAGACCTTTTTCATTTTCAAAAAGTTGGCCAACAAAATAATTTACTTATATTTTCACACCCTGTTAGCCATTTAAATTGTTCGTATTGTTTTTCCGGATAAAAAAGTTTACAGTTTTTCATTTTTGTGGTTCAATTTTTCATAGGCGGTTTTGCCCTTCCTTTGGAAATTATTTGAAGCTTATCAGCGAAGTTTAATGTTGAAAATCCCTTTATTATTAAGACACACACCACACATTCACACACACTCTTCTTACTAAATTCTCCAACATTTTCAACGTTATTACCGACAGCCGTAGTTGACTGTATTTGCATATCCACGTCCGTATTATTGTCTTCCATATCGCACCATGCACGACGCGACGTACGTATCACACAACACACGGATAGGCGTTCAAACAAAGAACCTACTCCAACGATAGCTTCCGCCCCCACTTAAAGCACGCGACTGAAATGCAAAAATTGCAAACAGCCGATGGAAAGTTCAATAACCTCTGGCTCGATTCACAGGAAATCAAGCATACAGGACTTGGCTGCAGAGAAGGCTGGGTCGGAGTCAAGGCCGCATTTATTATGGGCTTGATAATTAAGATAATATTTTAGCGTTTTTAATATAAACTAAATCAATGGTTTCCTATTTCAAAAATTACATTTTAGAAGATGTTTTGTAATTTTTTTGGGGAGGCACTGCTTCGCTTGCTTCCATGGACTGTACGTCCCTGATCTACGCCGCCAGAATATGCTAAGAAGATTAACAAATGACAAATTTTAATAATAAAGTTATTGCAAACAATACGGTGGCCCGCCCGTTCACCGGATCTCACTGTTCTCGATTTCCTTATTTGGGGATATGTTAAAGAAAAAGTCTATGTAACAGTCCCAGCCACTCTTGAAGTCTTAAAAGAAAGGATTGTACGTGTATTTAGAAGTATTACGCCTCAAATGCTGCACAACTTGTTGAGAGAAACAATTGAACAAGCGGAAATGTGTCGTGAACAAGGAGGAATGCACTTTTAACAACTACAGTGAACTCGAATATTGTGTTTTTATATTTTACAGCGTTATTGAAGTTAGTTATTATATTTTTGTTTAATACTCTGAACTATTTGTTAGATAGAGATTTGCATGCTTAAATTTGTTGACGATATCTGAAGAGGGGCAGCAGAAAACTGTATAAAAAATGCTGTTTCAAGCGTTTACTTCAACGTAACTAATCTTGATCAACCAACTGTCACAATTAAAAATCCTACTTAATATCCAGCATGGAAATTCATGGCACACTTGATAAAAGTAAATAATTGATTATCAAGTATTTTTCTTAGTAATATTTCATTTTTGAGCTTATTTTTAATCCAATCGCAAATAAGTTAGATTCGTTGACACCCGGTATATCCTGCGAGTATACTTAGCTTAAGTTTGCTTTAAAAAAAAAAAATAAAATGGCGGAATTAGTACGTCATTTTGCCCAACATTTTTTTAATTTATCATGTAAAAAATGCGTTATTTTGACATATTCACCATTAATCTTCTCAAAAAATTTCAAAAAGCGTTTTGTTTGGTATTTGCAGACTCTTTAATTTAGTTTTAGTATCAAAAGTTGGAATTTAAATTTTGCTTTGTTTTGCAAACTTCTGTTTTTGTATTTATTTCGTACCCTGTATATAGAATGGCATTCTCTTTTATATCAATCTTATTTTTCAGATAAGTAAAACTTTATGAAGAATAATTTTTTCGCCTTAAATCACAAATACTAAAGTTGTCCATGTGTTATCCAAATCCATGCCCACGATGTATATCTAGAATATCAAAAAGGAAGTAACTTTTTCGTTTGCGTTTTTTAAAAATTGCAGTTTCCTGTCATTTTTTTGGAGAAAATTTGATAATTTTTCATTAATTTTTAAATAAAAACGTTCTGCTAACTCATGCCTTATCCTCATGTCAATTATTAAAGGAAAATCCATGGAATACTGAATCCATAGAATAAAATTGAATACTAACATTTTTAGGTATTTCGAAGTAAAACCTTTAATATATTTAATCAAATGTTTAATTGTTTTTACTTACATATGATCTTACTAAGATCGAACCTTATTTTGAGACTCTCTGTATTGCATTTTTTTCAAGCAAAAACTCTCTACTATCTCAAATTTCACTAAGGCTCAGTGTGACCCATAGTTATTTAGTGACACGTATACTGTCTCTTTAAATATTTTTATTAGGCGCCATTTTGTTCCATCATATTGGATTCCTATCAACATTTTACCAGTTTTTACGTATACCACACACATTTGGGCATAATTTAAAACAAATTCTATAAGTATTTTTTACATCGATACACACTGCTATTTAATTCGGTCATGTTGAATTCGTACCAGTTTTTAAAAAACGTTTTTTAGTGTGTGAATTACCTACCTAATGCTATAAATTAATATGATTGGTAAGTTCAGATTCTTTATTAATTTTTGGAAACTAATAATCTTAATTAGGGTTGTGCAGTTAAATATTATACAAATAAATAATCTAAAAAGTTTTAGTAACAGGTTTTTTCTATTTTTTATAATACTATGTTAACAAACTACGATTTATTAAAAAATTAGTTCATACATTCCAAAAAAATAATCAAACTAAAATAATTGAATCGTTTTGAAACCTACAGGTTTTTTTAATAATTCGTTGTTGACAAAACACTGGTGATGAGATTGTCATCACAATGATGTCCAAACAAATAGCAATGTTGCCATGTTATCTCGGAATTAGCTGAAACCTTCTTCAAAATTAAACATTTTAAAATTAAGTACCTCGAAAACCCTTTCGAATTTACCGATGGTTTATAAGAATATTTTGTTTAAAATCGTTCATACTATCCTATATTAAAATAGTTGTAGTGAAACCCCTAACATCCTCTATAATACAAATAAAAACTGTTTTACTGTATTGTTCAGTTTTTCTACCAAAAAATGTGTAAAATTATTTTAATTTTTCAAAGAATATGATGTCGATGCCTGTATACATAATTCTTATCAGTTTTTATTTAGAGTCATTTGACAAATAAAATTACAAACACTTACTACAATGACATCAGATTAAGTTAAACGTGCCCGCACGGATTTCTCTTAAGCTTTTGATACCGTCACGGACTTAAATAGTCTTCCCGGTAGTTAAATTAAATTGTTTTAAGCGGATCCGAAATCCCATATTATGACACTGGAGACAGCGCGTTACAAGATTCTGAAAATCGTCGGAATCTCTCGACTTGAATGTCAAGCGCAACTTAAATATACTTCTTTGCCGGAATAATTACGAGGAACAGCTGTCGTGCGATGTATAATCGGAGTGGCTCTTATACGTATCGCGGGTAATTAGTCTCTTTCTTGGTCTTAGAGCTGACGTCCACAAGGCTATTTGTTCTTCTTTTCACAGATATATCTTTGGCAGCAATACTGAAATGGCGGTAAAGAGAATAAAAAGCTGTAAAGTGTATATTTATCCTTTCGTAAGAAGGCAAGGTACAAGAGGAATTTGAAAATTACTAAAAAATAGTTTCCGGTCTTAAAAATGGCTATACATAATAATAACAGTTGAGAGTGGTCAAAAATGGATCTGGTGTTCATTTCCTGCACATTGTTTTGGTGACATTTTATATCATCATGAGACTGATTTAAAATGTTTGCTTCTCCATCGTTGAATGGTGCGATAAAGATGTTTGGCAACAAGACGGGGCATCACCCCATAATATTGTGGCAGTAAGAGACCTCAAAATAATTATCAAGTGTCATAATCGTCATGAGTTTATACTTTCCACTGCTGGACGAAAGCCTCCCTTATTTCTTTCCACCTCTTTCTATTCTATGCCACCTGGATTCGATTTCCTGCCAGTCTTTTATGTCATCCGTCCACCGACTAGGAGGTCTTCCTCTGCTTCGGATGCCTCGTCTTGTGGTCTCCATTCCACAAGTTTACTAGTCCACCGTCCATCTTTCATTCTGGTGGTATGTCTCGCCCACTTCCATTTGAGTCTCGTTTTATTTCTTATCGTATTATTGGGGAGTTTGTCTTTAAGGGTAATTCCCAACATCGATCTCCCCATTTTCCGTTGCATAACTTTGGTCTTGTGTATGTTTTTCTTGGTCATTGTAAGCGTCTCAGCTCTGTATGTGAACTCGGGTAATACATATTGGTTAAAGTCTCTTCGTTTCAAGCAAATTGGAATATCTGATCTGAATGGGTCCCTGAGCTTCCCAAATGCCGCCCAAGATACACCTATTCTACGCTGTATTTCGTGCGTCTGGTTATCTCGCCTGATGTCAATTTCATGGCCCAGATTTTTATAAATGTGAACTTGTTCGATGTTTTTGTTATTGATTTTTAAGGAGTCACTTATTACCAGATTTGTTATGAACTGGGTTTTTGATAAATTGATTTTTAGACCAGCGTTCTGTGATGTTTCGAGGAGCATTTGTATCATGTTTTGTGCTTCTTGTATATTGTCTGTTATTAGGACAATATCATCTGCAAAACTGAGATTACTTATCTTTGCGCCGACGACGTTTATTCCCATAGATTCCCATTTATCTTTTTTAACACACTTTCTAGGAGGGTATGAACAGTTTAGGGGAGAGTGTATCTCCTCGTCTTACACACAGAGGAGGTGTAATTTTCAAGTGTGGATGGGGAGGTATGGAACAATATGCTGGCCCGCGAACAGCCCAGATCTAACACCCATTGGTACAATCCTTTCGGGCTATTTCAAAGGTATAATTTATAGATAAAGAAATAATAATATTGAGGTTCAGAGAAAAATTGTTAAAGAAATAAGAAAATATAACGAAGATGAGTACGAAGCAATTATAAATGCAACTGAAACGCCATTTTAAAAAGAATTTACGATAAATGTGTTGAGGTTAATGGGGGACAAGCAGAACATTTTATTTAGGTTAGAAATTATAGCTATTATTTATTTTTTTTTGTTTATGGTTGATTATAAGTTTGAAACCAAACTATAGCGCTCAAAATACGTTACCTTTGTAAATATAATTCCGAAGCTTCTTAGGGATTTTCATTAGATTATATGAAACCAACATATCATACTTTTAATGATTTTCATAGACGGCCATTATTGTAAAAAAAGTAAATTAAATATCGTATATAGTTAAATAGAAACACCAAAACAACAAAAATATTTTTTTATTTGTTCCAAACAAATTAGCCTTAGCCTACTACCTATTAATTGGACACGACATAAAATTTTAGAAAACCTGGAATTTTGAGCTTTTTTTAAATAACTGCATGCATGTAGATATATATTTTTGGAAAACCCACATTAATCCTAATAAATATCAAGAATAATATACAGGGTGTCCCATTTAAAATAAAGTATGGTAGCACTGAATTCGACGAAAAAAGTCATATAAGGAGCACTTTTCGCCCTTTTGATAGGTTATCAGATAGCTGGGATATCTCAAAGTGTATCTCAAAAATCAAAAGGGCTATGAAAATTCTGCTGGCGCCATTTCACAAAAGAGTGGTACACTGTCGCGAAAACCGCAACCTTCTATCTTTAAAAATAAGGGATATACCCAGCAAAAGTGCCGAAAATAGGATACCCTGTACAGAGGAAAGATTATGGTAACTTAAGACATACGGTATATTAATATAGGCCAGGATGTCCTTTCAAGAGCTCCAAGATAGGTTCTTAATAACTTCCCTTTGCAGCACCGCACTCCAACTCTTAACGTAGAAACTAACCAACAAAAATGAAACTTAAACAGGAAGTTCATATTTGTGACACAAAAATGGGTGGTTTATCATTTCTATTTCAAAAAAGTATCTATCAAAAGACCCTGAAACATATAAAGAAAAATAAAGTTTTTCTACCTACCTACTTCGAGTAGCCTGTGGTTTTCGGTTGCCTGATTTGAGCAGGTTTCCCGATTTATTTAATTTGGATTTGTCAAAAATATTTTGTGTATTTGTATTATATACCGTCGATTATTAACTAAATAGGAATTAAACTAGGAAATCACAAATCTGGGTCAAAATGGAATCACTCACGGACGTTTCCCCTTTGATTTCACGAATCATCGTAGTGATATTTGCTGAAGGAGAGTAAGACGTTTTCAGTGTGAACTCTTTCGTTAAAAATTAAGTATTGAGTTAGTGAAATCATTCTCACACTCTCTGCCGCTATATTAGCAACAAACTAATACATTACAATGCACCATAACGGATTGAATTCCCAATCATCCAATTACGGCAGCCTGCAGCTAAATCATCGTTTTAATCAGTTATGAGTCGACCCTATTAATTGCCTAGGCCACGTAGAACCGTTTACAAACAAAACACCTCAAAATCGTAGCCGTTTGGCACGACCCCGGGCACACTAATTACCTGTTTTATCTGTAGATGTCGTCCGATATTATCCCGAACCGTCACGTTTCCGTCGTAAATTCGTTATGTGTGTGTGTTTTTGTTTTTCCACGGCCGACCCGGGGCACGCTGGGAAAACGGAAACCGAAAGGGGTGAACCGTCGTCGTGACGCAGAAAATCGGACGTGACAGTTTTTACTTTTATTATCGTTCACTTTAAATTTGCAGGTTTATCATTAATGAAATTTAAATATATTTAACTGTTTAGAAAAGATAAAATAAGATAATCATAACATCCGTTACCAACAGTGATAAAGATATATTAAAAGAACAATTCCAGGGTGCCCTCTAACGAGGTCGGAAGTAACTTTTAAATATAGGAATATGAATTGTTTAATTTCGTTTATATTTAACTTTAGCTGAACTAATAGCTAGCTATTACGGCTGCCAGGTATACTATTCTCCATTTTTCTACCATTTTTTTTTCTCCATGTACGAATTTATACATCCCTATAAACCCAAAAGCAAATTATGAGAGTTAATTTTTTTAATAGAATGACCAAATTTTGATCACATTTCATGAATTATAATCTACATATATCTAAATTAAGTTTCATAAAACATCGATTTTATTTAAAAAAGGGCTTAACTTTAAATAATAAATGTCTAGATGACAAAATTATGTTAAAAATTATTGAAATTGATCACCAGGAACATCTTGACAATGTTTGTGCACTACTTGAGGTTCTAATATATCTAATTTCCTGTCTTATTTGCTCTCTAAGGTCATCAATATTGTTTTGGGTCTGTTAATATACACTGTAGAGTTTAGGTAACCCCAGAGATAATAATCTAACCGGGGTCAAATCAGGGGATCTGGCAGGCCATTCTATCGGACCCCGTCTACCAATCCACCTACCAGGAAAAACAGTAACTAAATAATTACGAACCGGGCGAGTATAACGGGCTGGTGCTCCAACCTGTTGATGTCATAACATATCGTTGGGAATAAGGGAATCTACTAGATTTGGATACAATGCAGCAAGCGCAGGTAAAGTATCTTCAAAGAAGAAGGGACCCAAAATTGTTTCTAATAATCCCAGCTCATACATTTACTTTTAGGGGGCATTGTGTGTGGCAATTCATTATCTAGTGCCGGTTTTCTGTAGCCGAATATTGACAATTTTGTCTATTAACACTTCCGTTTAGGCAAAACTTTGCTTCATCTGAAAACAAAATTCTTCGTGGAAATTGAGGGTCATTGACACATCTCTCCATCATTATGTCACAAAATTGCATTCTCCTATCCGGGTCGCCCTTATTAAGTGCGTGAATTAACTAAACTTTATAAGAATGCCATTTATATTTTATTTTATGTAAGTATTTCGTACATTTTCATACAGATCCTTGCTTTATGCATGTTCTCTTTAACTGATAGTAACACATTTAACTGCACATCTTCTGAGATCCTGTGGTGGACGTTTTCATAATTATCTCTCACATGCCATAAATTCCTATATTTTTTTTTTCAATTTTACTTACATTTGATTGAGATATAGGCGCTCTGTTTGGGTATTTATTGTTAAACAATTCACAAACTTCGTTTTGGGTACGCATTCTATAGTCACAAGCGGTGTTATCGTGCGGGTCATACGATTTATCAACGAAAAACTTTTTAAGTTTATTTTTCTTTTATTACGTGTAATTATAAAATCCGGAAGATGAATTAGATAGACCTATGATATTTTTATATAAAAAAAGAGGATAAACCTATAAATACCAGCAGTTGCAAAAATCTTTAAGCGATGTCACTTTAAAGTCAGATTGACAAGTCAGTGACAAAATGAGTAATAGAAAACAATTATCGGGTTTTTTGCATCTACAAGCGAAAAAAATGGTATTAAATCTAATAAAATATTACGAAAATGAAAATTCACCGGCCAATATCCAGGAGACAGTAACAAAAGCTCTGGGAATCGGTATAAGGACTGTGCAGAAAATTGTGCATGAAAAAAAGCATAATTTACTACCGAAGAAGATTAAAAAATGTACACGAAAAAAGTCAAAGACATAAGACTTAAGTGACAATGTAAAAATGGATGTTCGTAATGCAATTTACGATTTATACACATCTAAAACTAATATAATCCTTCAAGTTTTAAAAGACGTTTTAAAAAATCGAGGCATATTGGAAATTGGACTAAAATCGTTGTCAAAATTAATAAAAATGTTGGGTTTTTCATATAAAAAGGACTGTAATCGAAGATTTTGCGAGTTGCCACATGTAACAAGTCAACGTATCCAGTTTTTAAAGAAATACACGGAAAATGTTAATTCGAAATTTAGAAAAGTGGTGTTTTTAGACGAGACTTGGATATTTTCTACTGGAATTGGTTCGAAATATTGGCAGGACGAGTCTGTAAAAAGTGTCAAGAGAAAAAAGGGATGTGGGACTGGAAAACGATTCATCATTTTGCATGCAGGTTCTTCAACAGGATTTCTCCCAGGTGCAAGTTTACTGTTTTCTTCAGCATCCAAAAGTAGGGACTACCATGATAATATGAACTGTGAACTGTTTGAAAAGTGGTTAAAAGAATAAATGATTCCAAATTTAGATGTTCCATCTTTAATCATTCTGGACAATGCATCTTATCATTCAAGAATCTTAAATAAACAACCTACTTCATCCTGGAAGAAAAGTGATATTTATGACTAGCTAATAAAACAAAAACAAAATC
The DNA here is from genome assembly GCA_030620095.1 of Kuschelorhynchus macadamiae. NCBI lineage: Eukaryota > Metazoa > Arthropoda > Insecta > Coleoptera > Curculionidae > Kuschelorhynchus > Kuschelorhynchus macadamiae. Next base: position 115,055 of record JAUTXW010000522.1, on the reverse strand, counting down.
CTTTACTCAATATGCTGAAACTAGAACTTCTTTTAATGGCAAAATCTATTAAAAAACCAACAATATATGCCGTAGATGAAATATTACGGGAAAATGGACATGAGGTTTTACGACTGCCGCCATACCATTGCCAGTTTAAAGCAATAGAATTAATATGGGCTGGGGCAAAATCATATTACGAAAAACACGTGAACAATGGTCTTACATCAGATAAAGTGCAAATTGTTTGGCAAGATTTATTAAATTATGTTACGCCGGAGTACTGGAAGAAAGCTGTGGAACATACGGAGAAATTAATATGGGATTGGTGGAATCGAGAAAGAGTTCTAGATGTCGAAATAGTACCAATGATCATTGCCCCATTTGAGGACGACTCCGAAGATGAGGACTTTTTAAGTGATGATGATATTTTTTAGTTTATAATATTAAATAGTTTCTGAAGGATTATATTAGTCTTTGACGTGTATAAATCATAAATTGCATTATGAATATCCATTTTTGCATTGTAACTTAAAGCCTTTGGATTTTTTCGTGTACATTTCTTAATCTTCTTCGGAAGTAAATTATGTTTTTTTCATGCTCAGGTTTCTGTACATTCCTTATACCGATTCTCAAAGCTTTTGCCACTGGCTCCTGGAATTTTAATTTAGAAATTTTTTTATTAGATTTGACACCATTTTTTTGCTTACTTTTTTAGTACATTTGTAATTTTGTAGGCAATAAATAAATAATTATGGAATACTTGTTCCAATTTTAAAGCCTGTTTAAAATAAGTAAATTTTTTTATTAATTATAAGACAAAATTTGATATATAAAAATCGGTAAAATCGCCTTACCAGAAACTCGGGGCTATCAAAAAATACAGGCTATATATATATATATATATATATATATATATATATATATATATATATATATATGTTTTCTTGGGTATTTTGGTTCGATAGTAGGAATAAAATTAAAACAAATTTAATTTCATTTTTGTTACATTTTTATAGACGTTTCGACCATTTATGGTTGGTTTCATCAGTATTTTTTTTTGTGTGTCTGTAACAATAGAAAACCGAGATAAGATATTTTTCTTAAAAGACTATTATAAATTGTATCGACAAATTATTAATAATATTATTTTAACATTTTAGATGACTTACCATAAGAAGGATCTTTCAGAATTCATCTTTATGCAACATTTAAAAACAGCACGTTTTCCATACAACACTCAGAAACAGCACATTTAAAAACATTGAAAAGAACGTCATACAGATTAAAATTACTATAATATTAATTGCTACGAGTATGTCTATCTTCGAGCGACACTGCTTTAACTGGCAGAATGCATTCATGTGAAACGTCGGTTAAGGAATTCTATGGGTTTTTTTTTATATATATTAGTTTAAAAAAGCAAAGATAATTAGATTTGTTTTGAACTGTTTTATTATTTAAAAGGTGATATATTGTTTATTTACTTTTGAATTTAGAAGAAAGGGGGCTAATTTAGTTTGTTTTTTTTATATTAATTTAATGTATATATGAAGTCAGTTTTAGAGTTATTTGATAACGTTATAATATATTTGGCTCAAATTCTTTATGTCTGTTTTGTCATTTATAGCATTGATCTCCCGTTTTATATATAACATTTCCAGAAACTCTCTTTTTTTGATTAATTTCCGTATTTATTATAACGTTATCAAATAACTCTAAAACTGACTTCATATATACATTAAATTAATATAAAAAAAAACAAACTAAATTAGCCCCCTTTCTTCTAAATTCAAAAGTAAATAAACAATATATCACCTTTTAAATAATAAAACAGTTCAAAACAAATCTAATTATCTTTGCTTTTTGAAACTAATATATATAAAAAAAAAACCCATAGAATTCCTTAACCGACGTTTCACATGAATGCATTCTGCCAGTTAAAGTAGTGTCGCTCGAAGATAGACATACTCGTAGCAATTAATATTATAGTAATTTTAATCTGTATGACGTTCTTTTCAATGTTTTTAAATGTGCTGTTTCTGAGTGTTGTATGGAAAATGTGCTGTTTTTAAATGTTGCATAAAGATGAATTCTGAAAGATCCTTCTTATAAGTCATCTAAAATGTTAAAATAATATTATTAATAATTTGTCCATACAATTTATAATAGTCTTTTAAGAAAAATATCTTATCTCGGTTTTCTATTGTTACAGACACACAAAAAAAAATACTGATGAAGACCAACCATAAATGGTCGAAACGTCTATAAAAATGTAACAAAAATGAAATTAAATTTGTTTTAATTTTATTCCTACTATCGTACCAAAATACCCAAGAAAACAAAATTAGAATATATATGTATAAAAGGTTCAGAACTAAACAAAAAAAATCTCTAAAAATATATATATATATATATATATATATATATATATATATATATATATAAATATCAAGTACTTTCTTGGGATTAGGTTCGTGGATTGAAACAAAAAAAACTTTAATTGACCTTTCGCCTGTCCATTTCAGGCTTTTTCAAAATATTTATTTCTGCACATCTAAAAATTAAATACAGAAAGTGTATATATGCAAGTTAAAAAATAAAAACAATTAGGTATAACGGCACGTATTAAAATTATTAAAACATTTAGTTAAAATAGTACAGTACATACCTTGAGAAAGATGTTATTTTGCCTTGCTTGGCGGTGTGGAGGTAAGTGATACACTGGTTAAAGAATTCTATTGTTTTTTTTTATATATATCATTTAGTTTTTTTGATTATATTTACATTGTAGACACTATTGGCGGATACGGGTTGTTTTACAAGTATTTGTGTGAGTCTGACAGTATACAGTATGTATTTATGATTGATGGAAATAGTTTATAATAATTGAATTAAATTAGACCGTGATATATTTGGCTGAGATTGTCAATGTCTTTCCGATCGTTTACTGTATTTTTTCTTTTTTAATCTCGACCATTTCTTTGAATGTCAGTTTATGGTAATGTTGTTCTTTTGATAACACCGTTGTACCCGAAAAATCAAATTCATGTTCCGTATCTCTTTCGTGTTTATGTAGTGCTGTGGAAGCATAATTGGAATTAAGTGGAATTATAATTAAGGTAGCGGGAGGAGCATTTTTTTTGGTGTACCACTTAGTTTTAATGCCATTTGTTTTGTGGTCTCTTGTTAATGTTAAATCCATAAATTTTCTATTTCGGAAGTAAACTGTAATTTTGGATGAAAATTGTTAATTATTATTATTAATTATCTCCCTCTTTAACAATTTTCATCCAAAATTGGATATAGCCTGTATTTTTCGCATGCATGGCCCTTAATTTTAGACTGAAATTTTTAGCTATGTCGCGAACAGAGAGACAGACGGACAGACATACCTACAGACAGACGGAATTGAGAAAATATGTTTTCCGGCATCTAGGGACCCTTAAACGTAAAATCTGAAAAAATCTCACGAGGGAAGTAATAACTAATTATCTTGTGTTTTTAACAAAAGTGTATAATATTTTTGCAAAATCAATTTTTTTTGTTATCACAATACAAAAAAAAACAAGTTTTCTTTGCACAGGGGTGGCCCGCATCTAAATAAATGACACTGTATAAGTGGTTAGATTTTTGGTCAAGCGGGGCTCATAATTTTTGGTTATTGATAAAAAAATTCTCACTTTCATTAAGTGGCTGTAAAAACAGAACATATCCTGATTGTTCCACTGATTCGAACCGCCTTCCGACTTTATTAAGACGCTTGCCATTTTGTGTATTTTTGTTTTTGCCAACCAACAAATTTTAACCAAATACATATTTAGCGAATTTTCTTATTTAGTCCCTCGGCATTTAATATATAAAATAATATTAAGTGGCTATCTTAATAATATTGCCTAATATAATAAAAAAAACTATTTTCTTTCTCCCTGTATATTTGTAAATAGCCCATCGAGATTTAATAGCTCGGTAAAAGAATCACACAACATTTTGGTATTCACTGTGTTTTCTGATTTGATCCATAATGTTGGTGACCTTGGGGCCCGCACGATAAGACCGCATTCGAGTAGATCTCCATAGCCAATCATCATTAATATCTCTATGCATTCTCTTTCACTTAATTGTACGATTTCACAGTTTACAAAAATTACTTTTAATAGAACAAATGTTTACTTTTGACAGTGAATCAACGTCAAAATTACGTAAAATATGTAACAGGTAACAATATTATTAATTTTAACGCTTTCAGTAGATTTGAGTTCGTTTAATTTTTAATTTGAACTGCGTTCGGATATGAGTGGGTACCTAGTGCTAAATTTTGCAACTTTTAGATAAAAAAATATTTAAGAAATCGCAAAAAACCGTTGGTCAAACTCTTGAAACACGTGTGACAAGCAAAGCATAGCAGGGGGAATTGGTGCTACTGGAATTTTGTATTTCTTCTTATTACTATTTCGCAATTAAACAAACATTAAATTACTTTATATTAATTTTTAATTACATATTTTTAGGATTTTGTTTAGATAGCACCTATTTTTTGAGTTTTTTTAAATATCTTTTTAATCTAAAAGTAGGAAAATTTAACACTAGGTACCCCTCATATTTTAACGCAGTTCATATTAAGAATTAAACAAACTCAAATCTACTGAAAGCATTAACATTAATAACATTGTTACATGTTACATATTTTACGTTCGTGTATATTTAGATACTGTTTTCCCTGGTAGGTGGATTGGTAGACGAGATCCGATAGAATGGCCTGCCAGATCCTCTAATTTGACCCTGTTAGATTGTTATCTGTAGGGTTTCCTAAAACCTACAGTGTATGTTACAGACCCAACAATATTGCTGACCTTAAAGACCGAATAAGGCAGGAAATTAGACTGATAGAAGCTCAAGTAGTGCACAATGTTTGCAATGTGCAGCAACAGGATGTTGCTGGTGACCCATTTCAACAATTTTTAAATTAATATTACATCATTTTGTCATCTAGAAATTTATTATTTAAAGTTAAGCCTTTTTTAATAAAATTGATTTTTATACAACTTAATTTAGACATATGTAGATTATGAAACCTGAAAACTCGGTATATATTAATTGGGCTCCTTTCTTGGGTATAGGTTATTTTGCAAAATCAAGAAAAACGGAATTAACTTAACGTTTCGCCTATCATAGCAGGCTTTTTCAAAAATTGTTCATTTCTCTTTTTTTCTGGTATATATAAAGTTTTCCTTTTCTATCTACAAATCATTTAAAAAACATTTTGAACTCAAATTTAAATAAACTATTTTGCCATTTGTAAGGTCCGACAAGGAGGATAGATATGTTTTTCTTTGTCACACTTACTTCCGGTATAGTTTATTTATTTTAATCATTACATCAAAATATACACGATTTTATGAATGAAACACAAGATTTGGGTCTCCCGATTATTATGTCTGTGGTTAAAATCTATTTGTCAGAATTGGTAACAAATAAGATTTTTAATAAATAAATGTACGTATCAAAAGGCACAATTTATTTTGTTTTTAATAATATAAAATTCCAGACATATTCGACAATTTTCAAAGAAACACACGAACAAAGAATCCCACGATCACATTGTAATTTTTGTTACCCCTGATAATATTTTCGATTTCCGTATATACTGCTGGCCTTTGCACGTTCCAAAACTCCAACTTTTATCTTTCTCTTCAAGATTACATATTCCAACATGGAAAATAAATGTTAAATGGTTTTTCGACAAAATGTCTGCAGCGCTCCTTGCTCCTGTGGGAAATCTTGCTGTAAACAGGAAACGTTGGAAAGCAAACGTTAAAATGGGTTATTTAGGTTTGCAATTCCTTTCGTACCTTAAATGTATTCTGATAAATTGCTGCATTTAAGATAAAGATTATATGATCATCAAAACTAGCTCCATACAATTTTTACAACACGCCATCATAGAACTATATTTAACCACGCCTAAATCCAAATTGATTTAATCGTAGATGGGATTAGACCTTGTTAAATTGGAATTACTATCCTACGTTTTGCCTTCGATTGCACGAGGCATCTTCAGGGATCTTTACTCTACCAGACCTAAACAATGAATGAGCTCGGATTTTTTTTTTTTTTTGGTGACGATGGGGAATGCTTTTACGCACGAATTCCCTTCTATAGAAGGAAAAACAGTGTGGGACTCATTGCTCAGCCAGGTTTTCACCTGACTGAGTCAACAATACCCACTAAACCCCACCGGGTCCCCATCAGATGGACCATCATTGGGATCAAGGATCCTTCAATGGGGTTGATGCCGTCCTTTCGGGAGAAAACTCCTATGAAGGACATGGTCTTCGCTGTCGTGGGGAAGGGTCCTCACTTGGCAGGATGTTTTTGCCACCTCTCGTTACTTGTAGTCATCTGAAATAAAAGATATTATTAATAATGAAAGTGTCGTCTTACCAGGTGGGATATTTCTCTGTTATCCTCCTTTCTTCTGTCCGGATTGCCGCTGCCTTCGTCCTACTGTCCCGTGGTCCAGTCTGCCGCTGCCAGTGTCCCTCCGTCAGTGTACCTGGTGGTCTTCGTGTCTTTGGTCCTCTTCTGTGCCCTCAGCGACACTGCTGTTCCGTGATCCGGCAGTGTTGAGGCTGAGGTGGGGTATTCTTTTACCTCAGGTTCAACTGCAGCTCGCGCCGGAGCCAGTTGAGGTACCTGGGATCCTCTTCTTTTGCCTCAGGTTCAGTTGCAACTCACGCCGGAGCCAGCTGAGGTACCTGGGAATCCTCTTCTTGGAGTTTGGTGGCCTCTTGTTGATACCCTTAAGGTTTCAGAGGGCAAGATCTAGTTTCGGAGGAGCACGGAGACTCAGAAGTTTCGATTTGCCCACTTCCATCCTAGAGTATATTAGCGCAGGAGCCCGTGTCTAGGTCTCCTGTGCCTTGTCCAATTGTTGCGTCTCGGAGCTAGCGGATCATATTCTACCAGGTCCCGTAAGTTTTCGTTGGGGTGATTTTCTGCTGCGCTGAAGGCTCGGGTAGCCTTTTGCCGCATGAATTCTTCAATAGGTGTCCATTGAAGATCACGCTGCAGGTCCTCGTTCCTGATAAACCATGGGGCGTCAGCTGCCATCCTAATGAGTTTTTTTTCTGTCCTCTTTAGCTTCATAAGGTTGGTCTTAGAAGCATATCCGAAGGATGTGGAGCCGTAGGTGAGTTGGCTCCTAGCTACTGTTTGCATCAGTAGCAGTTTGGTCCTCAGTCCCATTTCACTTTTTCGACAGAGCAGTGGATAGAGTTTACCCATTGCTTGTCTAGTTTTTCTCCTCGCTGCGTTGATATGGTTGTTCCATATCAAGCTTCTGTCCATGGTCATCCCTAGTTACTTGGCCTCGTTTGTCCAAGGGATCTCGACATCTCCAATTCGGATTCTAGCTGTTGGAACCAGTCTCCTTCGTTGGAATAGGATTGCTTGGGACTTCTGGGGGTTGATTTTAACCTTCCATTTGACACACCAGTCATGAAGGTTATCAATGTCCTCTTGCAGTCGTCTGCCCATTATCCGGGTGCTTCTGCTTTGGTGTAGGATGGCTGTGTCGTCCGCGTAGAGTGCTGTTAAGCCCTCTTCACCGATGGGGATATCGTGAGAGAAGATGGAGTATAGAATGGGTCCCAGCACTGACCCTTGTGGTACTCCAGCTATTAGTCCTCTTGGAGCTGAATGAGAGTCATTCACCTTGACTGTGAATGATCTGTCATTTAGGTAGCTTCTGATAAGCTTTATATTTCTTCTCTCGTATCCAGCCACCGACATTTTGTGGGTCAGGCCTTGGTGCCACATCCTGTCGAAGGCTCTTTCGATATCCAGGAAAATTGCTCCTGTGGCCTCTCTGTTGTTGAATCCTTTGGTGATGTACTCTGTGGTTCTGAGTACCTGCTGCTCAGATGAGTGTTCTGCCCTGAAGCCGAATTGTTCATCTGGGATGGCATCTAGTTCTTGAGACTTATCTTTTAGTCTTCTGGCTATAGCTTTTTCAGCTACTTTGCTTAGAGCAGGGAGTAGACTGATGGGCCTGTAGTTTTGTGGTAATGTCCTGTCTTTTCCTGGTTTTTCAATGACGATGACCTCTGCCTTTTTCCATGTGCTGGGGAAGTGGCATGTTCTTATGATGGAGTTTATGATGTTGGCCATCGCACTGTATCCTTTCTTGGGGAAGTACTTCAGCATTTTGTTGGTGATGCCGTCAGCTCCAGGGGCTTTCTTGACCTTCAGTTTCCTGATGATGTCTCGAACTTCCCCGGGTGAGAAAGGATGTGGATTTTGTTGGGGTAAAATCCAGGCATCCAGGTCTCTGAGTCGTGGACCTCTTCGGTGAGCTCTTCGTCCTCCTCTGGATGTTGGTTAAGCTGACCTTGTTGGACTATGGCATCCGCTAAGGCTTCAGCTTTGTCCTCGTCGGTGTAGATTGGGCCATTTACACCTTGGAGAGGAGGGATAGGACGTTTGTCCATTCGAAGAGCACGTTGCATCTGCCAGGCTGTTTGGTGATACGTGTCTAGGGATCTCAGTTTTTCCTGCCACTTGTTGTTTCGGTGCTCTTGTAACCGATTTCTCAAGTTTTGAGAGTGTCGGTTTAGAACAATCCTGTCCTCGTCCTCTTGGGATCTAGCGTACATCCTGCGGAGACGTCTGTTGGTCCTAATCTCGTCTCTGAGATTTTCAGGAAGCTCCTCGGTTTGTCGATGCCTGCTTATGTCTTCCACTACTGTGTTTTCGTGGAAGGCATTCAGGATGGCTGTCTCTAGACATCTTACGGCCTCATCTAGTCCCTGAGGAGCGCGGATCTCAGGGATTTCGATTGCGGCTTTCAGATGTCTTTGATAGGCCTTCCAGTCGGTCGTCTTCTTGGTATTGTGATTTACTTTGTTGAGGTTTACTCCTAGTTGCAGGAGTACCGGGTTGTGGTCGGATGTACCCTCGTTCAGAGTGTTGATGTCTAGCTATTCCCTGATGTTTTTCAGGAACGCAATCTCCAACACGTTTGGTCTCCCGTTTCCACGGGGGAGGTATGTTGGTTGTTCTGGTCCTATTATGGCGAGTCTGTGGTCCTCGCATAGTCTGGTTAGTTTGCGACCATTTGGGTTGGTATGGGTGCAATGCCATTCTTCGGATTTGCAATTGAAGTCGCCAATGATGATTTTGGCTCTTCGTCCTCTTGCTAAGTGTTCGATGTCCTCATCCAACAGCTCCTGTGTTGGGGAGCGATACGCAGAGGTGATTTTGATCGGGCCTCTACGAGTGTTGACCTCTATGGAGATGGCGTCTAGCTCCACATCCTCAACCCCCAGGAAGGAATGTGGAACGCCTTTTCTGACCAGGTTTGCGACTCCTCTCATGGCTTGGCGTCCAGGAGGGTCGTATCTGTAGATGTGATATCCTGGAAAGGTCATCCTTATTTCTGCTTTTAGTTTAGTCTCCTGTATTGCTAGAACGTCTGGGCGATGTTCTTCCAGGAGTTCTAGGACGTCTGTTTTCCTGGCTCTTAGACCGCAGGTGTTCCAGGAAATGAGTCTTAGGCTTTCATTTTGGTGTACTGGCATTGCTTATTTGAGTCTGCGAAGCTGTTCCTCCACAGCTTTTGTTATTGTGGGAATTATGGTTTCCACAATAGAGGGCATCATTCCGGTGACGGCTTGCAGGATTGCTTCCTGGAGATCTAGTGGTGGGGAGTTCTCCTTCTTCTCCTTTGGGGGAGTAGAAACAGTTTTGGCCGCTTCTGAGTAGGTGGGTTTGGTTGCAGGTTTTGTGGCTGCAGGCTTGGTGGTGTTTTTGAAGTTGGCCCATGGGGCTACGGGTGTCTTTTTAGGGACAGGATATTTCGGACAGCCCTTGTAGCTGGCCGGGTGTCCTTTCTGGTTGCAGTTAGCGCAAACTGCATTTTTTGAACCATCTTCGTCCTTCTGAGGAAGTCGGCATGCGTCGGCTCTGTGTTGTCCTGCGCATTTTACGCACTTTTCCGGGTAAGTGCATAGGGATTGGGTGTGTCCAAACCTCTGGCATTTGTAACACTGTTTTACTGTGCCGTTCTTTTTCTTGTTTTCAATCTTAACAACGCGATCGAAGAGGGTGCTTATTGTCATTATCTTGTTGTTTGAGGTTTTCACCAGAAACAATGGCATAGGTTTTTTGGTGACTCTTGATGTCATCCTGACGACGCTGACATCGGTAATGCCGAGTTCCCTTAGTTCTTGGGCTATATCTTCGATGGGAGTGTTCATATGTAATCCTCTGATTACTACATGTGTCCTTTTCTCCTCCGGGAGTTGGTATGTGTGGTAAGGGCGGTTTGTCTCTTGAAGGTGGCGGGTGAGGGCCCTATGGTCGCTGGCCGTTTTCGGGATTCGGGAATATTTGGAGCCTCGATCCGGAGGCCTTGGCTTTATTGAAGTCTATGTTTGCTCCTTTTATATTCCTACGGACTTCTGTCCAGGTCCCGTCGTCTTCAATCACTACCGGAGGGATTTTTGGGGTAGGCGCTGGGGGCACTACACTTATAGCGGCTTCGGTTGTTTCCATTGCACTATCACTGGGGGTTTCACTATTGGGGGATTCACTTTGGGGGGTTACACTAATCTCACTGTTTTCGCTAGGGGGAGATTTAACCCTTTTCCTCTTGGGCTTGGTTTCGGCAGTATTTTGTTCGCCTTGCGTGGGCTGCCTGGTTTTCTTCCCTTCTTCTTGTGTAAGGAGAAGGCTTTCAAGCCTGTCGAGCATGTCTGTAAGGCTTCGATTTTCTTCCTTCAGTGTTTTCAGATTTTCGGTTAATCTGAGATTTTCTTCCTTGAGACGGTGGATTTTCTTCTCAGATTTGATTTCCGTAGAAATTTTGCTAATTTTTGTTGTCTTTCCTGGCTTCATCGTGATTAGCACTTTTGGTTGCACTAAACACAAGGTGATAATTTCAGTAAGGAAAAATATCCACTTTCACAATTTCACTGTACGGAGCCGGATGAACCGAATCGATCCGTACTGCTTCAATGCAAAGAGCGAACTGACGAGCTCGGAGAGATTCAGGCGAGCTTTTATACCTGACTTGTGCTCTCTGAACAGTAACCCTGTGTTAAGATCGGTTTCCACGTGTGATGTAGACCGTAACCCATATCTCTATTGAAATTTTGTATGTTTAAAAATGTCAATAGCTAATTTTTCGTTTATAAAATCCTGGAATCGATGCTAGAACCTTGATTTCCTTTACATTTTTAATATGGCCAGTGCTATGCTGGTGTTCAGCTACGGCAGATTGAACAATTTGTTTCCTTTTAATACATCGTTCATGTTCCTTAAGTCTAGTTGAAATTGAACGTCCTGTTTCTCCTACATAAACTTCTCCACAGGAGCAAGGAATTTTATATACTCCTTTTCTTTGAAAAGGTACAATATTCTTCGGGGAGCGCAAGAATTGTCCAATCTTCTTATGTGTATTGAAGATTGTACGTATTTTGGACTGCCGAAGTAACCGTCCTATTTTGTCTGTAGTGCCGTGTATGTAGGGAAGAACAACACTAACGGTGTCTTCTCGTCATTCTCCTTCCGCGAAGTTGAATTACTATAACTTTTAATTGAACGCTTAATATCTTCAGTGCAATAGCCATTCCCTCTCAGGTCAGTTTCGATGTTTCCGATGTCAGAGAATCTTGATTAGAAATCGAAAGTCTAAGTCCTAGAATTAATAACCGATTTCTTTTGTCTGGATGGTGCATTTAAGTATCTCTTTATTTGCGTCTGTTTTCTATACACAAAATGTCCTAATGTGCCATTTTTCTTCCTTTTAATATATATATATATATATATATATATATATATATATATATATATATATATATATATATATATATATATATATATATATATATATATATATATATATATATATATATATATATATATATATATATATATATATATATATATATATATATATATATATATATATATATATATATATATATATATATATATATATATATATATATATATATATATATATATATATATATATATATATATAGTCGGATATAATATATGTAGGGTCATCATTTATATTTTACCACCCATTTTCAGGGTTTATTTTTGTAGATAGAAAAAAAAATAAATCCAAAATTGAATGGATTTTAGGGAACTTCCTAGAAAAAACACTTTTCAATGTACAGGATGAATCAGGAACTAGTACCACTCTAATTTTTTGTTTTTTTTTTTTTTAATGAAATGCCCTGTATAGTTTGACTGTATTTGGATGTGTGATATGTCTATACTTGGATCAGTGGTTTTTGAGCTATTCGACTTCAAAATTCTCCCTTAACTGAAATTCAACATATAATATCCTAGTTAATTTAGGTGAAATCGTGTCTAATGTGTCTTGGTGATAATGTAAAAAATGATTGCTATGATTTTAAAGTGAAAAAATATTTTATTATGAAAAAAAAACCATTAATTCTAGTTACTCACATGTTCTCCTTGGTTGGCGAAGCACCTCTCAATGTTTTGTAACCATTTGCGATTAATGCAGTTAAATATCAAATCAGAGTGATTTTCGTTTAATCTTCCTTAATTCTCTGTTTCAATTCAGCGATATTTTCGAGTCTATTGTAGTAAATTTTCTTTTTTTAAATAAACTCATAGAAAGTCTTCAAGCGGCGTCAGGTCTGGATTGTTTGTTGGCCCTCTTATACGTCCATTTCGTCCAATCCGCAGATCATAGTTCCGATTCAAAAATTGAGTAGCATTTAAAACATTGTGCGCTGGAACGCCATCCTGCTGCCAAATGAATGTAAATCTCTGATTTAAAGAAATGTTATTTAAGTGCTGTTCTATATCATTTTCCAGATATTGGATAAATCTGACACCAGTAAGACTTTCTCGGAAAAAGATTGGTTCGATAACCTTATTTTTTAGAATGCCACACCAAACAATTAAACTTTGTCGTCCTTGAATTTTGTAAGGGTTGTTTGTCGCCCTGAAATGTTTATTCCGACGAAAAAAAAAGGAACGAACGATAAATTTTTTGAGATAAATAGGTATAGGTATACTAATAAACATAAAAGAAAAATTAACTAAACATTAAAAAATAATAACTATACTCTGATTCAAGCAAAACTAAAAAATAATAAAAATCAAAGAGTACAAAAATGGTTTTCTTTGGTGGTAGACTAGACTTTTTTGTTTTTGTATCGACTAGATAAATATGCTCTAGTTCATCAATATTTACTTCTCTAGCTCTTTCGTCCTCTATTCAGATAAAAACTTTAACTAAGACGACTTTGAGTCATGATCAACCTAAGGACATTTTTAATTAATTTCAACTCTGAAAATGATCTTTCCGATTTAGCTGAGGTTACAGGACGGACAAGAAATAATTGGAATACAGAACACAGTTCTGGTATAGTACTTAACAATAATTCATTGTTTTTTCGAAATCTAGTTTGCGTATTCACAAGTTATATTAAGGATTTTAATGTTATACAATAATGATTTTATCTGAATTAGCTCAGTTTCTAGTTGAGAATATAATAATAACTGAGCTTTTTCCAAAATTTCTCAGTCATTTAATTTAACCAATATCTGAGAATTTAGAATTGAAAATGTTGAATAAACTGTTTTAAACGTAGTAAATCTTTTATCTATTTGACTTACTATTATATCTAACACAGGCACGTTAAAGGATAATGACAATCTGACAATGTCACTACCAGCAAGGCACCTTAGACACGATTTCACGTAAATGAACTAGGATAAAGTCGAATATCACAAAAACTACCGATCCAAGTAGTAGACATATCACACATTTTTGAAAAAGGAATAATAAGAAGAATCTTAAAAATCAAAAATATATAGGGCATTTCATATAATAAAAACAAAATTTGGTACGCTACTAGTTTCTGATTCACCTTGTATATACAAATTTATACTGAAATCCATACAACTTTTATATTTATTTATTATTTTCTATCTACAAAAATAAATCGTGAACATGGGTGGCAAAATATAAATGATGATCTTGTTCATCTGGTTGGGTATAAAAGTTCGCCTGAATCAATCCAAGCTCATTTAGTGTTCAGATATCTAAGGATCTCTGAAGTTGCCTCGTGCAATCGAAGGTGAAACGTCGGATAGTAATTCCTGGTCTAATCCCAAGAACCATTTCTTAATAGATTTTCATCATGTTTCCTAGACTCTATTATAGAGTTATAGGTAATGAGTTCACAAAGATAGGAAAAATACGACTACTTCCTTTCTAGAAATCAAATAAAATAAAAATCCGTGATAAGTTGAAACCCTGTGCGTCGCTCTGTTGGTCACTGAACGAATATCAACCTTCAACCCCAAAAGCGAGTCATAGTATTTTTTTTAAACCGAGGTCAATTTAAAATAAAAATTAGTTTGTTTTACTAGCAAATAAATTGTGCTAAAGTGCCGACGTCAAAGTGATATTTTTTTATCTTTTAATCTTTAAACTTATTGCTTGATCCTATTTTGGCTGTCTGTCTCAAGAATTGGCTGCTTTTATGCACGCACAACGTGCGCACCCCGGCCCTGCTTACCCCTTTTCTATAAAAAAAATAATTTATTATGCAAAGCGGCGAACACTCTTTAATTTTGTGAGTTAAGTGAACCATCCTACACTTTCCTTACTTAAAGTTAGCTTACTACCTTATTAAACTGCTGACCACTTGAAACAGTTCAACTGCATTGTTTGGTAAAATTTAAGGTCGAATATTTTTAAAACGAGACGAGATAATGAGGTGCGGTTTTCAGCTGTATCTTGCAAAAAAACCGATGTTAGGCTTTAAACTTGCCTAAGCTAAAAAGTTATTTATACAGGGTGTTAAACAAGACTCTGCAAATTTTTCAATTTTTTTGTTTGTTCCGGAAATCTACAAAAACAATTTTTTAGTTCTAATTGTTAGATTAGCGTAATCCTTGGTGAAATTGTGAAAAACAATTTCAAACTTTTCTTAAAAGTTTTAATATACAGGGTGTCCCGAATTGCAGTGTCCAAACTTTAACAGCGCATTCTGCATTCAAAATAAATCCTAATTTTCTATATAAACATATATCGGCAAATGCTTCGTTTTCGAAATACAGGGTGTTAAAGTGTTAAGAAAAAAATTGTTATTTAGTCATGACTTTTTTAGTACTTGAGATTTTGTTATTAAATTTGGTAAACAGCATTTGAGTAACAAAAGGAATTTTTTGATTTGAAATATTTTTTTATTCTTTATCAGTGGCGTCCGTACGGGATTTTTTATTGAATATTCTTGAAGAAAAAATGGTACGCTACTGCTTTTTCTGAAAACAAAAATCATTCCTAAAATCCCCACTCAGTTTGGAGCAAATTTGATCCCTTGCCTTTTTTTCGTGCGATGCAAGGATTTCGAGTTAAAAACTAAAAACTATTTTTATGTATGGCGTAGTTAAAATTTCCATTATTGTTAATTATTTCAGTGGCAAAGCCTTTAACATCTTGGTATGCCATGATTGCATTTTTGTGACAATTGAACAATTGCTAGTTTCGTCTTTAAAGTGTGACATTTGAGTTTTTAGAGTAAATAAATGTCAGGTACATTACAGTTTATACAAAAAGGTAATTATCAGTCTAACTAGTGATTTCAAAATGGTGTTATTCAGTAACTTTGAGTATGATGATATTCATTTCGTTTATGGTTTCTGTAATGGAAATGCAAATGCAGCAGTACGGGAATACCAACGAAGATTTCCAAATAGAAGATTACCTTGCAAACAAGTTTTCATTAAAACGCATTTAATGTTAAGGAATTTTGGACTCTAAAAGAATCCGAGAAACGAAGGTAGGAGAAACGAACAATATCGAAACGTAATTTTAAATAAGTTTAACAACGATAGGACATTAAGCCTACGAACAGCAGCTCATAATTTACAAGGCAACGCAGTTTTTGTTTCTAAAAATAAGGTTCATCGCGTTTTGAGGAAAGATCACAGGAAGCCATTTCAGATGCAGCCAGTTCAAAACTTACAACCTGGTGATGACGAAAAACGTGTCAGTTTTTGCAATTGGTTTTTGCGCCAAATAGAGGAAGACGAGAACTTCTCAAAAAAAATTTATGGACTGATGAAGCCACATTTACCCGAAGCGGCTCAGTAAATTTCCATAATTTACGAATCTGGAGCCATGACAATCCACGTGTTGTACGAACTAGAACATTTCAGTAAGAATTTTCTGTTAATGTTTGGTGTGGTGTAATAAATGAAATTTTTGGCGGGCCCCATATTCTACCACCACGCCTAGATGGACAGTTATTTAATGATTTTCTGCAAAATGAGTTATTTCAATATCTAGAAAATATTCCTCTAAATCTTAGAAACGAATTCTGGATTCAAATGGACGGGGCTCCCGCGCATTTTGCACTTGTAAATCGCGAGTGGTTAAATAATAATTATCCAGAACGGTGGATTGGACGATTAGGAGCTACAGCCTGGCCACCACGTTCCCCTGACCTCACACCTGTCGACTTCTTTGTGTGGGCTTATTTGAAAAATTTAGTTTATTCCAGACCAGTTCATATAAGAGAAGAACTGATTCTAAGGATAGAGCAAGCCTGTGAAACTTTGCGAGCCAATACGAATTTTATACGCCATGCCACTGACACAGTTAAGAGCAGATGCCGAAAATGTGTCGAAGTTAGAGGAGCTCATTTTGAGCAATTATTGTGAATTTTAAGGTCCACATTAATCCTTAATGATATTTAAAGTGCTCTATAAATTTTTTTCACGATCTAAGTTAATAAAAGTTATGAATTCTAGTTTTTGTAAAATTAATTACGAACTTAGTTAATAAAGAGTAGTTTCTGTAAAATGAAGTATCATCTTCAAAATTGAATTAATTCTAATTACCGTTTTACAAAATGAATCGACAATTTTAGAATTATAAACTCATCTGTCATACTTTAAAGACGAACCTAGCAATTGTTCAATTATCACAAAAATGCAATCATGGCATACCAAGAGTCGACAATGAAGGAATGATGGTAAGTACCAAGGACATTAGATTTTAATAGGTTGCCTGCTAACTTCTGCGATGTCACCCTGATAACCCAAACATAATGCAAATCTCCATTACAACGGGTCGATGACGTCATCTCTCCTTAGTTGTCAGACAAGCTTTTATTTTAGAAACCATACATACGTTGTTCAGAAATTATGAACTCACCCGGAATGCCTGAAATAAATATTGGAAACCAAATTATTTTAAAAACTTGCTGTTACAATCCCACCTTAAAGGTTTTGCTACTGAATTTAACAATAATGGAAATCCTTCCACCGCACGAAAAAAAGACAAGGGATCAAATTTGCTCCAAACTGAGTGGGGATTTTAGGAATGATTGTTGTTTTCAGTAAAAGCAGTAGAGTACCATTTTTTCTTCAAGAATATTCAATAAAAAATCCCGTACGGACGCCACTGATGAAAAATTAAAAAATATTTCAAATCAAAAAATGCCTTTTGTTACTCCAAGGCTGTTTACCAAATTTAATAACAATATCTCAAGTAATAAAAAAGTTATGACTAAAAAACAATTTTTTTCTTAAAACTTTAACACCCTGTATTTCGAAAACGAAGCATTTGCCGATATATGTTTATATAGAAAATTAGGGCTTATTTTGAATGCAGAATGCGCTGTTAAAGTTTGGACACTGCAATTCGGGACACCCTGTATGTTGAGGTATGATTTCTTTTGCCAAAAAATTTAATTTTTCTACACAATAAGCTGTAACTTTTTATTAGCTATGTGATGTAAAATTTTCTTGCTGGAGGCCCCCTAAGTCATATTTTTTTATAATGTGCACGGTCTGTACTACCCAAAAAATATACAGGGTGTGAAACAAATGTGGCAAGGTTAGTTAAAAACCCAGCAATCCTAAAGATCATGTACGTATATTTCAACAATCTGTAGCATAAAAAAGAATTTAAATTTAAAAGTTTTAAGGAGTACCGAATATTTTCTCCAAAGAGTTTTTTAATTTTCTCTCTAACTTTATTATTTTAAAAAATTCAGGTGTTGATTTTACAGCCAAAGTTACCAACATCGGGTAACACAAGAGACATGTAACAGGCTGCCACCTTTTTAGTTTTAAAAATATCAAAAAAAAAAAAAAAAAACTTAAGACGTTTCTATAACTCGAGAAGAGATAAGTTTTCTGTAAAAAAGTAAATAAAAATCACTTCCGGTTTTACCGGAAGTGACCCCCTAATTTTTTTATTTGAAATAGAACCCTGTACATTTTTATTAATTATCTTATTCAGATTAAAATTAGCTTATCAGCGATATATCACAAGGTAAGTAAAACTAAAAAGGTGGCAGCCTGTTACATATCTCTTGTGTTACCCGATATTGGTAAATTTGACTGTAAAATCAATACCTGTATTTGTTAAAATCATACAGTTATAGAGACAATTAAAAAACAGTTTGGCGAAAATATTCACTACCACTTAAAACTTAAGTAAAAACTTTTAAATTTGAATTCTTTTTTATGCTACAGTGTGTTGAAATATACGACATGATCTTAGGATTGCTAGGTTTCTAACTAACCTTGCCACATTTTTTTCACACCCTGTATATGTTCTGCGTAGTGCAGACCGTGCGCATTATAAAAAGAATATGACTTAAGGGCCCCCTAGAAAGAAAATTTTATATCAAATGGCTAATAAGAGTTACAGCTTATTATGTAGAAAAATTAAATTTTTTGACAAAAAAAATCATATCTTAAAAAATATTAAAAATTTTAAAAAAAGTTTGAAATTGTTTTTTACAATTTCACCAAGGATTGCGCTAATCTAACAATTAGAGCTAAGAAACTGTAGTTTTTCCGAACAAATAAAAAATTGAAAAATCTGTTTGTTTAACTCCCTGTATAAATAACTTTTTAGCTTAGGTAAGTTTTACTCCTAACATAGATTGTATGTAATAAAATTTGAAGCTGAAAACCGCACCTCAGTATCAAGTCTCGTTTAAAGCATCGTTCATCTTTAGCGGAAAACACAAAGTACGCGTTGGCTTTTCTATTCGAATTTAACTTTATTATTCGACTATCTAGAAACCACTCTAGTCCTTAATTTTAGTTTAAAGCACCGTTACGTCCACACATGGAACGAGTGTTTCTTTAAGTCCATTCAAGCTGCACCGTAGGCATCAAAAATCTTATGTGGGCGACCTTGTATGGGCGTCAAAACAGGAATGAAATAACATTTTCTATCGACCGTGTCAAAAGGGCACGATTTGTTTATGTATGTATATATGCATTCCAACAGAATGCACGCCAAAACGACTGTGAGATGAATTTTAACAGTGGCAGTTGATATTTCTCTTCAATTATAGTTAGTTGCTTAAAGTTTTATGCTACAGTCATTTGTAAATTCAATCTTTTACTTAGTTTCACACATACATTGAATCACAATAAAATAATGATAAGATACTTTTTTGATATTTTTGTTGGTTTGCCTTTCTGTCCGGATTTAAAAACTATTCCATTTCTTCTCAAAAGTACAAGTTACCGGATCATAATATTCTTAAATATGATAATAAATACCGCAATAATTTTTTTTCCAGAATTTTTTTGTATGTAGAGGGGGTAGAATATTTTTTTACGACTTATCCTCATAAAATGGATGAGTTGCCCTAAACTCCTCCAGAAATTCCTTTTGAATTGAAATATTGCCAAGTAAGTCTTTCTTGAGATATTGTATTTTTTAAATAAGTTTTTACACATTTGAAGCAAAAAAAACTTCTTTCCTCCGAAGCACTTGTCGACGGTATTGTCAAAATAAGGGAAAATAATTTATATGCTTCGATAAAAATATATTTATTTTTATTAATGTTTTTCACTTACTCTTGCAGCGATATATTCCAATTATGGCAAAAATTAGACCAAGCTCATTTTTAAGTCCTTGACTTTTTGAATATATTTCCCCATATAGCTGTAACAAATTTTCAAACGGGCCAGTCGGAAAATTTAAACTATATTCGGAAAATTTAGCAGAACCTGCCAAACGTGAAAATGTAAGTTTTTCACAGTCTTGAAATCTTAGTTTCATTTCCATTAAATATGGTCCAATATTGAATAAAAAAGGGTTCTATACTTAGCCCTAATTTCTTCAGGTGAAAGCTTAGCAAGCTCACGTTTGTAATGATTTATTTCTGTAATAGAATTTGCTTTATCAAACATGGTATTAAAAAAATGATCATTTCTTTTTTTACAGAGCGTCTCACGACAGCGTTTTATATTAGATATGCACAAATGAATTTCAAGCGATTTTTTTTAAAGAACGTGAAATAGTATGTCCGTGATCGAGAAAATGTCATTAAACACTAATGCCAGAAACGTGAATTCAAAATGGTTCATCTTACCTAAAAATCCTTTCGCAAGGCGGATTGATTTTTCATCAGATTTGTCACAGTTTGTAATACATTCAAAGACGTCTTTTAATTTATTCCAGTCTGGAACAATCACATTTACTAACTTCGAATTTGAAGTTGTAACAACACCATAAATAAATATAACCCAAAACGGTCAAGTTAACTGTAAAGGAACTCACCGGTTGCAGCGAAATCCGCGAAAATAAAAGTAAACAACCACCGCAAACTGAACGACACGTGGGTGTAGTGTACTGCGCTTGCAATTCACCGAGAGCGCTTTGTATGGCGCTGGGCTCGACGTCATCGGATACGCGTTGTCATGGCAACATAGTAGGAAAATCGTAAACTAAACATAACACCTCCAGCAAAGTCAAAGCGGTTTGCGCCACTGTTATAGTTGTTATAATAAAGTTCGATTGAAAGTTTTAAAAAGACATTCCGCCAACGGTCAAGTAAAATATTTATTCGAAATGTACAGTTTATTTTTTACCATTTAGGTGAATAAATGAATGTAAAAATAAAATTTTAAGAGATATATAATAAATATAGTTATCAATCAATCAATCAAATATTTATTAATGTCATTGTACAATTAAGCACTTACACAAGTAAATAATAATTAAAATTACAATATACTCATTTTAATTAAAAGTATGGATCATATTATAAAAGACCCAAATTTATATATATAAAAAAATACACAATTTTAAATCGTCTTTTACAACATAAAAAAAAACAGGAAAATTAACATAAATATACAAAAGATATTTGACAAAAGCAATTACCAAGTAAAACAATTTAAGTACAATACAATGATCAACATTTAACAAGCAATAAATCAATACTAGGGTATTAAAAAATTAAAACAAATACAAACAGATATTCAAATATAAAAATATAGCATCTAAAAATTCACATATAATTTGTCTTAGATGTGTTCAAAATTGCTTGCACATATCTCGTCCAGTGAATAAAATACATTTTGTTGAAAATAAATTTTAAGTCTGTTCTTAAATTGAGTGGGAAACAAAATCCTAATTGAATGGGGCAACATATTAAAGAATTTGATACCGTAGTAAGAAGTTGCGTTACGGGATCGGCTAAGACGTAGATATTTATAAGTATAATTCTGACAGTTTCTTGTACTATATGGATGCGTGTTGCTATGATTTCTGTACATGTTTAAATTTACTCTAAAAAAAGTTAAGCATTCAAGGCAGTAAAGGGAAGGTAACGTTAAAATTCCTAGTTCTCCAAAGGCATACCTACATTCATCACGGTAGCCAAGCCCCATCATTACTCTAATACAGCGTCTTTGTATTGCAAAGATTTTTTTAGCATGGGTAGAGTGACCCCGATTCACTATCCCGTAAGCCATATTCGCATGAAATGTGCCATAATAAAAAATTTTCAGGTATCTAAGTGAGAGAGTATTTTTCAAATTTCGCCAAAGATAAACCGCCTTTGTCAATTTTTTAGCCAAATACTCAACGTGGGCCTCCCAAGATAATAAAGGATCTAGATACAAACCCAACAACTTAACTGCCTCCTGTTTTCCCTGAACATTATTACATATCGAAAAAGTTAACCGTTGGCTCTTTTCCTTATTTACAATTAGTCGATTCACAGCAAACCACCGATTAACATTAGCCTCAGCTGCTAAAACCCTATCCGCAAGTTCAACACTATTTGCACCACTCACAAGTACCGTTGTGTCGTCCGCAAACAGTGTAAATAAAGATGAGTCGGACTCGGGCAAATCATTTACGTAAATAGTAAATAGAATGGGTCCTAAAACTAAACCCTGTGGTACCCCGTGTTTTACTGGCAAAAGAGTAGAGCTATTTCCCGCCCATGTGACAAACTGTTGTCGGCCTGCCAAATATGACTCTATCAAAGATATGCTTGAGTCACTGAAATTATATTTTTTTAATTTCTCTAGTAATATAATGTGGGAGGCACAGTCAAATGCTTTAGTCAAATCATATAGCATTGCTGTACAAAAGCGGCTTTGCTCAAATGCTTGTATTATTGCTGTTGTTAAATTATTAATGGCAAGGGTAGTGGATTTTTCTTTTCTAAAGCCAAATTGGCACTTGTTAAAAAGGTTATTACCGTCAAAATATTCATTTATTTCATTCTTTAATATGGCTTCAAAAATTTTACTAAAAGTTGGAACTAAAGATATAGGCCTATAGTTAGATAAATCTTCATGATCACCTTTCTTATAGATTGGTATTAGTTCGGAGATTTTAAGTACATCTGGATAAACTCCCTGGCCAATACATGCATTGATTAAGTTTGTTAGTGGTGACAATATTACATTTATAACTGTCTTTATTAGTTTGATATTGATATTGTAAACAACAAAACATCTTTTGTTTTTCATTTTAGCTACCACTTCCCTGACTTCATTATAAGTGACCTCTCTAAATGTGAATAAACCATTAGCTATGGAGGCATTACTGTCACTCTTTTTAGTTTCAGGAAATTTAGATGTTATCCTTTCTGCAATATTTGTAAAAAAAATGTTAAAATCAGAGGCAGTCAATAAATATGGCGTTAATTGTTTTTGTTTTACTTTGGGACTATTTACTATTTCCCAACAAGCCTTTTGAATATTCACCGACCCGCCAATATATTCGTCATGAGCTTTAACTTTTGTTTTTTGAAGGCTTACACGATATAATGAACGATATTTTTTTATTGTTTGCTGTGTTATTAGATTTGGATTTGTTTTATTTACATCAATCAAAAAATTCAGAAAATCGCGCATTATTCTCAGTTCATCATTAAACCAATTTATCTTTTTTTCTCTCCTTCTTAAAAATTTTGATTTGTAAGGAAAACACTGTTCAAAACATTCTACTATAGTATTATTAAAACATTCAAACTTATGACTGGCCTCTAAGGAAGTTTCCTTTACAAAGCCCCAATTAGTATATTCCAAGAGAACATAAAATTGTTTTAATCCTTCGTCGGTTATTGGTCTATAAAGAACCCTTAGCGATGGCATTATTTTTTTTGTATTAATTTTAAATGTGAATTCTAATCCCTTGTGATCAGATATTTTTAACTTGCTTAAGCTCATAGTATAAGTGTTGGCATTTGTTTGTTGTTAGATGTTTGCTTGTTTATTTTTCCTGGTGAAGTATCACTTTACCTACTTCACCTGAATAGCCACCACTGTTTAGTGCCTACACCTATAAAAATAGTAAAAAACTTGAAATATACTTGTAAGGTTTCATATCAACCGTTAGAAAATGAACAAAATGTAGCAATAGGGAATAATAAAATATTAATATAAATTCCTAAATTGTCAGTTTTTATTAACCTTCCTATTATCTATTATTATTTTTTTCGTGTTATAATAGCCCTTAGAAAATGAACAAAAAACCAGCAATAGGGAATAATATCATTAAAACGTTAATATAAAATCCTAAGTTGTCACCTTTTTATTAATCTTCCTATTATCTATTATTATTAATTTTTCTTATTCTGACGGTGATAATAATAATATCGAGAATGATACTAATACTTTTATTATCATAATCATTCAAATTCAAAACATTTATTTCTTCAATTAAAATGCAAATAAATAATTACAAAAATTGAAGAAAAAGTCATGTGACTTCTAAAACTATTATAAAACCAATATTTAAAAGAATAACGTTGTGTTTAAAACTGGTCATAACTATAACAATTTTTATTTAGAAGGTAATTTTTCAGTCTTCTTTTGAAAATGTTTACATTAACGGCATCTCTAATATTCGCATCTAACTTGTTAAAAAATTTGCATCCGGTAAAATAAATATATTTTTGAAAAAGAGCAGATCGATGATTCACATTCAACATTTTTAATCAGGTATTATAATTATGGTCTGACCTTACTTCCTGAAAAGCAGATAAAAACGATTTTTACGCTATAACAATATCGATAAGGGGCTTTTTTCTAAAAATGTAAAAAAACTTAATTTGAATATTTAAAATTATATTTTATTAGAATTATTTATTTATTATAAATGCTCAAAATATGTGAAGGAAGATACCTCGGAACATTCACTAAAAATAGGAAAAATAAAAATATTAACAGATTGCTGTTCCATACAAGTCAGTTTTGAAATGTACTCCAAAATATACCTAACCCATTTTTTTTGAATACATGGAAGTCAGCTGTTAACCGGCGCGGCTAATTTGATTATTTTTAAAATATTTTTATTATCTCAGTTTTCTTCAATTGTATTCATACGGTGACGTCTTTTGCGACTCCTTACAGTGCATTTGACTATAGCACATCCGCCAATAATAACTCGCATACTAATGGAAAGCTTTAAACCGCATTCACTAATATGTATATCCAGTAAAATCAAGAAACGTTCAGTAACCTTCAAATATTTGTCTGCAGGACTTCTAAAAGCGTCAGAGAGCATAGAAGCGACCATTAAGAGGTCAGTGGAGTTAACCGGCCAAGACAATTCACTGGAGAGGAAGAACAGATCTGACAAAGGCACAGTGAAAGTGTTTGGGAATGGTGACGCAAAATTAATTCGCAGGGAAGTGTATGAGATGTACGAGCTTAAGCAGATTCCATCACTTGATTCTTAGCGAGAAGAGTTATTAGCAAATGGTCAAATCATTGCTAGTCGCGAAACGCTGCGTCGATTCCTGCATAAAATTGGATTTCGATTTTAAAAAATTGACAAGCGCATTTGCATTAGAGTGAAGTTTCCGCAGAAAACTAAAAATATTTACTATTTAGATGACACTTGGTTCGACACCCATGACACTACAATTAAAGGTTGGCAAGATTCTTCACCTAGTGCACTTCTTCTAGAGGAAAGAGAATATCCATCTTACACTGTGGCTCGAGGGATGGTTGGATACGCTTTGCTACTTTCAGTAAAAAATATTAAGGACTGCTCGTTAGACTACCATCAGAACATGACAAGTGAGCTTTCTGAAAATTGGATGAAAAACTCTCTTCTTCCGAACATCCCGCCAGGCAATGTAGTCGTTTATGATAATGCCGCAAAAAAAGGTGTTGCAAGAGTTCTTTAGCCAACATGACCTCTATTTTGAAGAAAATACGGCTTATTACTTTTCCGCATATCAATAATTTATGTCAGCAATACGTAATACTTTTGTACGTATATATAAACATTGTTTCAATCTTCTTATTGCCACCATGGACCGGAATGATTTATTAGCCAAAACAGATGCACACGCATGCATAAAGTATAAAGGTATTAGTTAGTCATGACCATTTATCGTGTGTCGGACTATATATTATTCTTTGAAGATCGTAGAAAAACTGGTATGCAAAGTCATAAACATCCTAACAAGCCCTATTACGATATTGATTTTTGAGGCAAATAGATTGTTTTGTATTGTGACTGACAAACAACAGACTTTTCAAATCATTTACATTTGGATATTTTGGGATTAGACCGTGTTAAATTTTAATTACTATCCGACGTTTCGTGTTCGATTGCAAGAGACATCTTCAGGGATCTTTACTTCACGAGATTTGAACACTGAATGGCCATTAATTCAGTGTTCAGATCTCCTGGAGTAAAATTCCTTGAAGATACTTCGTGTAATCGAAGGCGAAACGTCGGACTGTAATTCCAATTTGACGCGGTCTAATGACAAGAACCATGATGTGTTAATTGACCAAAGCCATGAAAGCGACTGTTCTATGATAGTATCGTTGTGTTAAATTTATTGTTAGTCTAGAAACCTTATTAGCTATCTCTTTAATAGTTGCTGCAGTCTTTACTATACCGAGAACCGAATAGTTTTCAGCATCCAACAGATCTCCCAGTCTAGGTGACTAAGACCTAAAAATACCTTTTTGTAGTGGTCAGAGAGATCACTTGAAAATTTACTTAGTTTAATTAATTTCTTCCAGATTTGTATCATTGCCAATTTCTTATGTTCTAACTGATTCACTCATATTACAGTCTATTTTCAATTACCTCTGACAGTTCTTTCCTATTTTTTCCCAACCCCCTCTGGAACTCTAGATTTTTACCTAGGTTTTTGCAGTTGAACTTTGTTCTACGGATGGCTCGATAGTCAATTATTTTTAGATATGATGTGTTTCTGAACGAGTAACGCCAACTTGTAGAAATGGTAAAAAAGTCAACTTTTTACCCACATCCGCTAGATTACGATATTTCTGTACGAATGGCGAACATACTTACTCGAGAAAGCCTGAAAATGTATTTCTCTAAATTCCTGTTTTCCGCTAGATTTACTCAAAGGCATTTACGAGATTTTTCTTGGATCTGCGAGATGGTGTTTTGAAGCAGAAAGACAAAGAAATATATTTTTAGATTATGGCTGGAAACAATGTGTAATTTGTACATTCTTGCGGCTAAATTTAAGTTAGAAAATTTCGGTGACTTAAATTATACATGGAAAACATATTTGTCGATAACTCGGTACAAACCATATAATTTTGCTTAAACGCAACTAATCTTGACTTAGCTGATAACTTATAAAATGCAGGCACCAACCCAACATATGTTAATGTAAAATCTAGAAAATTAATAATTTCAAAATAAACTATTGTCTGTCTTCTAAGATAGCCTTGACTAATTTCACAAGACTAGAAATACTTGATTTAATTTAATATTTGTTTTTAATTTAGAATAATCTTTTTCTTATTACTTACTAGAGAAATGTTCTTTTCATACTCTTTTCTTTCTACAGCCAAATGTCAATGCGGTAGAGCAACTTTTTTAGCGCGATTTTTATTTTTTTTCCATATTATTTTTGTATATATTTTCTAGAGTTTATGCTACATTTTTATATTGATTTCTCAAGTCAAAAGCCGCCATTCTCTTGAATAGCTGACAATCCATCTGTTTTATTTACATATCTGACAATTCAGATTAAAACAAATATCAATTTTTCATCTTTCAACATTTATTGCCCAGATCTAACATAAATACATACATACATAATACGGACAAACATTCATTCACTTACTTGAATATTCTTATTATTTGTTGTAAGTGTATCTACATAATCTATAAAAAGGAGAGAATGAAAGTTTACCGATTTTAATTATGCCGCCATTTTATTTTGCTATATAATATGAATGAATATATAAACTGATAAAATGTTGTCACCTCTGACAACATTTTATCAGTTCCTTCCTTATTTAAGAAATCATAGTTCTTAGTTTAGACCATGACAAAACGGAATCACTTTCCAACGTTTCGTCTTCGATTGCACGAGGGCATCTTCAGGAACCTTTACTTCTCAATCGGATCCTGTTTCACACTTGATTTTTTTGCAAAATATCTTAATTAGATAAGTAGTTTTTTAATACTAATATTTCAAAACATTTTATTAGGCCGCCATTTTCGTTACCAGAATTTTGCCAGTTTATCCTTATGTCATACTTGATTTTTGTGCAAAATTAGAGGTAAAAAAACATTTAATTAAGTCACCATTTTCTTTTGCGATTTAATATGATTGACAAAATTGTACTAGTTCATCCTGTTTCATACTTGGTTATTGTGCAGAATATCAACTCAAGTAGTTTTTAATAGTGCCATTTTATTTTTCCATTAAGCTATTTTGTTGAAACGTGAAAATCTGAAAAAATTATGCTTGGCGGATCCAAAGGCGAGAACAATGGCGTTAATTGTTCCCCCCCCCCTTGCGGCAATAAAAATATAATTCTTATTAGTTTCTAAAAAGTTTTGGTAGTTAAATTATGTCTTATATGTCGGGAGGAATCTGGTAACCCTATTCATACGTTACTGAAGAGATATACACTGTGGACCAAATTAAAGTAGCCCCCTTTTTTACACCTTAGTAATGTTTTTAGTTTTCACCCAATTTAATAGTTTTTTTTGTATGATATGTATACAACACTTCTCAATGCAGCTTTAGTTTTTATTTTTAAATGTTACACGGTGGATAAAAAATATTTTTATTTTAATGAATCTATGTTTTTGAGGTGATGAATGTAGTATTATTATAGTGCTATTGGAGACCTGGAAAAAGGTATTCTACTGAAAATAAAGTTTTTTATTATATCTTAATTGAATTTTTTTCAGGAGGCAACATTTGTCCTAATAATATCAACATATTTAGATAAAAAAACACGAAACAATATATTAAATTAAGAGATTTACAAAAATGCCTTCTAAATATGATCTCTCTCTTCTCTTAACACAATTGTTGTACACGATTGCAACAATAGTAATTTGAAAAAACTTTTGTTAACATTCAGTAATCCTAGCCTGGTATTAAAATGTCATATTTTTTAACGAACCCCAACCGACAAAAACCTAAACTGGGTTTAGGTCCGGGCTGTTAGGTGGCTACTTCTGGATTTCAATAAAATCAGCATTAAATATGCCCCTTGATGTTTGCGATGTACCGTCCTAATGAAACTTATTTTAATTAATATTTTTTCAATTTCGGGTAACATGTATAACAAATTATCCATCTGGCAAACCTCGCCTTATTTATTAATTTGCCGTAAT
Organism: Kuschelorhynchus macadamiae; assembly: GCA_030620095.1. Classification (NCBI taxonomy): domain Eukaryota; kingdom Metazoa; phylum Arthropoda; class Insecta; order Coleoptera; family Curculionidae; genus Kuschelorhynchus; species Kuschelorhynchus macadamiae. The sequence goes on along the minus strand of JAUTXW010000522.1, from coordinate 86,140 downwards.
GGGATATTCATTAAATGAAAAACTACAGATTGTAACGCTGTATTATAATTGGCAAGAAATCGCCAGTGAAGCATGAAGAACATATATTGCCAATTTTCGTAGAAATATATCCGTAAAAACAATTATAAGGATTAAAAACCTATTTGAAAAAACTAAATCATTACATAACAAAAAAACAGACTCAGGTGGAAAATACTTTTCCAATTTCGGGTAACATGTATAATATATCTGGCAAACCTATTTATTAATTTGCCGTACATTAAATGAAAAACAATTGTAACGCTGTAAAGAAGAAATTGAAAAACATATATTGCTTTTCGTATATATTCGAAAAAAATTATAATTAAAAACCTATTTGAAAAAACTAAATCATCACATAAAAAAAAAGGAAACTCAGGACGAAAAGTATATCGAGACAGAACTATTTTAAATTATTTTATAAGAAATCCCACCAAGAGAATTTGGAATGCAGTTCGGGACATTTGGTATGACCGTCTACCTCTACGTCGAAAGGTTATAAACTCTGGCCTTTTCACATACTTCCACTTCAGTATTTAACAGCTGCACAGAAAGAAAGTCGCTTTCAATTTGTGTCTCAAATTATAATACGGCAACAAAACGACCTGATAAAAAAATTGTTTGAACAGATGAGGCCACATTATTTACCTCCTCAGGAATATTTAATCGACACAATACGCATCATTGGGCTGTAGAAAACCCGAGAATATTTCAAACCATTAAATTTCAAGGGAGAAGTTCCATTCAAGTTTGGTGTGGTGTTAAAAATAATAAAATGTTGGGTCCAATATTTTATAATGAATTACTAAGTGGTCCACGATATCATAATTTCCTTTAAAACCAAATTGAAAACTTTTTGGAAGATTTGCCCTTGGAGGATTGGAAGGAATGGAACCATCGCTTGGCCAGTCAACAGCCCATGATCTTTCACATTTTTGTATACCTTTCTTTAGGTGCATCTGAAGAACGTGGCATACCAAAGTAGAAACGAGAATATTGATGAAATTATGGAAAAAATTGTGAACGAAATTAATAGACTTAATCAAGAAAATGAAATTATAACTGCAAGTTTGTAAAGAGGATACCAATGTTGCTTCGACAATAATGGGCTACACATTGAGCATTTAAATTATTAGTTATTATGTTTTGTTACTTTAATGTTAATATTAACTCTTGTGTTTTTGTTATGTAATGATTTAGTTCCCTCAAATAGGTTTTTAATCCATATAATTATTTTTACGGATGTATTTGTATGAAAAGTGGCCATATATGTTCTTCTTGCTCCACCAGCGTTTTCTTGATACTTATAATACAGCGTTACAATCTGTAGTTTTTCGAAGATAGATATATAGTAGCCTTATTAAAAACACTTAGAACTGACCATAGAATCCAAAAATGTAATAATATATAGGGTATTCCGTTTAAAAAACGTAACATCCTTGGCGTAAGTCTTTTGTTTCTTATTCAATTGTTTTTTTTGTTACGATTTTCGAATTCTCCGAGGTAAAATACATCGATTTTAAGTCTACTTTAATTTGGCCCACAGTGTATGTTTGAAAGTCAACTACTATATCTTTTTCGGTTAAACGCGAAATAATATTTAACATTATTATTTAGAAATTTAGGAAAGTAAAATATGTGCGCCAGAGTAAATATCCTCAAATAAACTATCCCACCTTTAAAGTTACAGGGACGTGTAGTAGCGTTTTATTGCCTTGATTTAAAGCCGTTCTAAAATATTAAATTTTAGGTTTCCTGTAACAGGTGCACGATTGCAAATGGAGAGAGGAATGTTGGAAAGTATTTTACGTTGGTTTTAAGAGTATCATTATATAAAGCTACTTTAAAAATAACATTTCGACTAGAAGAACTTTTGACAAGGAATTTTACAAGTTTTAGCAGCAGGCGACTAGTTTAATGCTTGCAACAGTTATTTATAAAATAAGGCTGTAAGTTGCCGGTGTATGATTTTTAACCTGAAATGGTATTTTTTACTTTTATTTAGATATTATTTATCAGTTATCGTCGCCTAAGATTTTTTTTTCAAACTAAGTGCTATTTTTATTAAAATGAAAAACTGACTATGCAGTACTTTTGAAATAATTTTGAAATATTTTATTAAGCAGCCATCTTGTTCCGCCATCTTGGATCTGTACTAAACGTTACCAGTTAATTCCAACATAATACTTGATGTTTTTCCAAAGATTCAGATAAATTGGATGAGTAGTTTTTTAATAAGTTTTTTTAACATTTCACCAGGCCGCCATTTGGTTTCGCCATGTTGGATTTTTACCGAAATGCTACCAGGTCATCCCCATATGACCCTTAATTTTTGACCAAAATTTGAAACCAATCGGGCAAGTAGTTTTTTAGCTACGCCGCAAACATGTTTTTCGTCATCTAGGGACCCTGAACGTGAAGATCTGAGAAAATCTCGGAGAGTGATTTTTTCCCGATTACAATACATCCCTTTTACGAGGGACGTAAAAAGATTTATTTAGAAAAGTACATACAAGTTCTATTTATACAAAGTGACTACTGGGTCCATTGCATATGAAATTTTGCCAGAATCATGGTAGCAATATTATAAAAACTGTCAAATTTAAAAACAAGAGTAAAATTGAACTTCGTACCAATTAAAAATCTCGGAAACCATATAAAACACGATATTAACCTTTTTGTTCCTGATTATATGGTGAACGCAATATATGTTGGCTCGGGCGTTCGCCTAAATTATTGAACATGGCCCCATTCAGCCATTTTTTTACATTTTTTAAATATGCTTGCTATGGTTTTTTCCGAGTGTTCCCGATCAAATTCGCATAGGTAAGATACGGCTTACGTTGGCAAATTTTGTTTTTAATGAGGATCGTGTGATAGGTTTTGGTTACGATTGCGTATTTTTATAGATATTATTGAAGATTTTACTTTTTGTTTATTGATTTTGTGGTTTAAATTAATGTTTTAAAGAAAGGTAGCCACAGTGTTTTAGAATATTAAGGCTTTATAATCCGTTTTCAATTATATTGGCGAGCTGAACTTTGAAAAACGTCTCGAATTTAAGACCAGTAGTCGACCTTTGCCGAAATTTAAAATTCAGCAAACAGATAAAGACAAAAACAAAGAAGTAAATCGTTATTTTCGCAGAAATATGTACGATTTATGTGCCTAGGCATGCGGTTGCGAAGCAACAAAGGCATTTTATTGTTTCGTGCGTCTGATTTTTTCAGATGACTCTTGGTTGTTTATATGTATTGACCCCCTGAAAAGTTGACCACGAGCCGCCACTGAAGACGACATTCACAGTGCAGTTGCCTCTTCCATTCTATTATTACTTCCCGAACACCACCATATTTGTATAACAAAATAAAATTCCGTACCGACGTGCATGCCTTGAACCTCCGTTTTAGGGGTCTTATTTGTCCATCTTCACACCTTTGATGAAAATGATCTTTAATAGATCATTTTCATGTAATATTTACAGCATTTATAATAATGTGCCGTTATCGCTCAGACGTATCCTTGAAGCTAAGATATACAATTAAGTGTTATACTTTTTTTTAATAGCTGCGATTTTCCTTTGTCAAACTTATTTTCTCGTATTCTGCATACTAAGAAATAGCCTATTATGGCTTTTATTGTTTTTCTTCTTTTGTCTAATTTTTTTTGCTCTGCTCCTGACTTAATAAACTAGTTTTTTTTTTTGTTTAAATGGACCCACGGATTAGGAATGCTTAATATCCTAAGGACTACAATATAAATATCAGTTTTTACTGCCTTGTAGTTCTTTTTTGTAAGTACTTTTTTTTACTACATGTAATCTATTTGAACATTATGTAATGAATCAATTCATGCTGCAAATAAATAAATATTATTATTTAATTCATAAGAACTACCCACTGGAACTACATTTTATTCTGAAATCTTGTCATAATAATAAAATGTAGTTAATAGCATTAGTCTAAGTGCTATGCAATAAAATATTAAAACATACCTTGTTTGTCAGTAATAAACAGTATAATTTCCGACATACGGCATAAAGCTACAAAACGTAACATATCCTGTGCAATTATCCAGTTCGTTAAAATAAACGCCGCCCGTCTAGCTCGTTCCATTTAATATTATATTGAGCTGGTTTAAACGATTTAATCAAATTATAACCCTATTAACCGAAGTATCACTTAAATGTTAATTCAATAAAAAATGAGCAGTATACAGTGGGATAAGAAGAGAGGTACCATATTATTCAACGTTCAGAAAGAATTTACCGAGTTTGAAAAATGGGGTGTGTTTTTAAATTCATCACTTTGATACGGTAAATTGGAGCAGTGGTGAGATGACGTCATTCAAAATCAGCCAGTGTTGGGTCCACCGAACATATGATTTAAAAACATTTTAGTGGAATACTATATACATTTTTGTTGTTTTTCTTTTTTAAATATGTATGTTTGTAATAAATTTCTATATTTGTCATATAGGTCAACAGAACTCTGTTTCTACCCATCTTGGAAATTTTTTCCCACTATTTCATTTTTTGCAAATGGGATTTGCATTAATCACATTTCTTATAAATAAATTCCATTGTTAGAAACGAAATTGTGTACAGGGTGTCCGGATTTGGTTGCAAAAGCAGGGTATCTCGCTTATTTTTAAAGATAGAACCTTGCAGTTTTTACGAATCTGAGCTAATTTTTTGTGAAACTCATGAAGCCGTAAACAAAATTTTCATAGCCTTCTTCGTTTATGAGATACAGGGCGAAATAGAAAATTTTGCATTTTGGTTATCCTTTAACTTAACGCAAAGGTAAAAATTGCTGCTTATGCAGTTTTTTACGCTGGATCCAGTGGCATATTTTTCATTTGAGTTGTTATTTTTTAGATATGACCCAAAGTTGTGATTTTTAAAATGGGACACCCTGTATATTTGTCGAGAAATTGATTTGTCCTTTTAAAAACTTCTCAAAAATATATAATAGTATAGGTCTATTTTAATAAACAACAAAAATCCTAATTTTTATAATTATCATCCCAAATTTTGCAGTAGGCCATGCAAAACGATGCCGTTTTCTTTTGTTTTCTTGGAAGCAAATGACATTTCCCAATTTTGTACGCGTATATAAAATATAGCGCTAGTTTTTTGTATTTATTTATTGTGTAAAAATATATTTGTATTATTATGGAAGAAAACCAAACTTTCGAACATTATGAAAAGTACGATATGTTATCTTGTTTTATATAAAGTAATGAAAATGTTGAAGCGGCTTCTGAGATGTATTTTAACAGGTAAATAGTTAATTTTTAGGTATAATGAAATACTATTGCTTAATTTTTATTTAGATATCCAGAAAGGAGGCAACCTAATATATCCACTTTTTATCGGATAAAAAAGAATTCACTTAATCACGGATCATTTATCAAACGTCGTACGAACGAAATATATAATAAAGAAAATCGGCTGAGGAAATTACGGTTTTGGCTAATGCAGAAGCTTACCCTACAAACTCTTGTAGGGCCAGTGAAAAGAGCATAGGGATTCCAAAAACTAGAGTTCAAGAAATTCTAAAAAAGCACAAATACCACCAATACAAATTTAGGCTCTTGTAGCACTTACAGCCAGGGGATGCAGAGCGTCGGGTAGTCTTCTGCAATTGTTTTCGAGAAAGATGCGATATGGTTAGAGATTTTGAAAGGAAGGTTATATGGTCAGAAAATCGAAGCACATTTATATAAAATTTATATATTTGAGGGAAATCTAACAGCCAATCGCCATATAGAAATTTTAGAGGCAGCTATACCTGAATTACTTGACGATGTTCCTCTAGCGCAAATTAACGAAATTTATTTTCAACAGGACGGTGCTCCTGCACACAGTTCTGAAATGACGACATTATTTCTGGACAATAATTTTTCAATGGATCGGAACAAATGGACCTATAAGATGGCCCCCTAGGTCCCCAGATTTGTCGATTTTAGATTTCTTTCTATGGGCATATCTGGAAAATAGAATTTACAAAGACCACTATGATAATGTCCAAGATTTAGGAAATGCAATAAGAGAAAATTTTCGCTATTTACAAAATCATCCCGTTATTTTCTATTTCGCCCTGTATCTCATAAACGAAGAAGGCTATGAAAATTTTGTTTACGGCTTCATGAGTTTCACAAAAAATTAGCTCAGGTTCGTGAAAACCGCAAGGTTCTATCTTTAAAAATAAGCGAGATACCCTGCTTTTGCAACCAAATCCGGACACCCTGTACAACTAACAGCGAATTAAAAAAAGATAATAATAATCTGTGGATAAATTGCCCTTGTTTTGACTTTCTCTATACTTCTTTAATCATCCCCCAAATCAACCATATCCCAAAGCCAATGGAAATTTTGAATTTATGGTGGACCCACCACAAATATTTTATGAATATAAAAACATACAGGCAGAACGGTTAGATATATTCGAAACTGGGCATGGTAATAAAAACATAACCCCATATCGATATAAACATGGGGCGCCCAGGCATTCATTCTTTAAGTTGACAGGAAATTTATTAAGCTGGGTTAGATTAGGCTAGGTGGAACGGTACCGGAACAAGACCTTGAATCAGCAATGGCTTCCGCCAATCACAATACAGATTGTTGAATGTCCGTCGTTTATTTCCGCGGAGTATAAACAAGTTTTGTTGAATGTTCAAGGGGAGGTTTTCTGGCTCAGCGGCAGGATTCTCAACTTTGAAGAAAGCGGCGGTAGCGGGCCAAACAAAATTCCGAGTCTATATTAAAACAAAGTTAGCTCATATAGTCGATAAAACATTATTAAAGCCAAAAATTATCATTAAAGCTATAAACCGTCATTAAACACATAAAATCACACCTTAAAACATAAAAAATCAGATTTGAAATACGCGCGCACCCTAAAGTGTTGTGATTGGCGGAAGCCGTATGGAATTCAAGGTCCTGTGGTACCGGGATAGCACACAAGACCCTAAATCTGCAACCACTTCCGCCAATCACACCACTTTATAGAGGCGTGCGTTTTTCAAATCTGATTTTATTTAAGGTATGATTTTATGGCTTTAACGATGATTCCGAAAATCCTACCACTGACTCAAGAAGCTCACACTGAACAATTTGTTTATACCCCGCGGAAATAAACGAAGAACCAAGAGGAAGCCCAGTGATTGTGTCTGGCGTAGTTGCAGATACAGGGTCCTGTGGTTAGCACTAGATTAGGCACCGGAGCGCGACAACGCGAAGGCGACATCATTAAAGTAATATCACTTTTACAAACTTTAGAATTAAAAAATTGTTGTTTTCTCAAAAAGTTTTCCTTTGTATCATCGGGACAATAACATCTGTTAAATAATCTAAAAATACCGATAATTTGAGAAGATCAGAGACGCAATAAAATAGGGCTGTAAAAAATGGTGCCGCGCCCACTATCGTAGGTAGGTATATATAGTCTAGGTTTTTTCTTACATAAATCGGCAGTTTCGTATTTCTCACTATTTTTATTCTTGGGCGAAACAAGAAGGCTAGAAAGGTGGGAACTAAGAAAGCCTAGATATAAGTTACCGTGGTTTATTAAGTAAAGAAACGGAAAGTTTATTAATCGGGACACTGGTAAAAAAGCGAACAAAAGGGAGGTCCTTGATATTCATAGTTGGTCGGGGATGGATGGATGGGGTGAGCATGGCTCATGAAGGCGTAATGGCTGATAACTTGCTAAAGCAAAATCCATGGTAGTATCTGTCAGTCAGAGGCATATCTCTCACAATTTACGTGTACTGTTTGGATCATCAATCAGAGGAAACAAAATATCTATTCTCTGGACATCTTCAATAATGTTAAAAGTTGATAGATGGGCTACTTTCCATATATGAAAACATTATTGACACAAACACAGTTTTCACAATCTGCTTGCAGAGTATCTGGAGTGTTTTTCATGCTCCACTGCGCCTCAAATTCGATTGCGAAGATCGTTTTAGTCAATAATTTCACCGCCATGGTACGCTAATGTCTTCATATAACCCCAGAAATAAAGCTTGAATGAAATTAGTTCTCTGGAATTACGGTTCCGGTTTCTTGTACGCATTGATGCTGTACTGACATAAATAATGTCTATTATTTTGATCTGTCGGGAAAATTTATCCCTGCAAATTTTTGCAGCTAAATGTGCGTCGTGCGTGCGCTTCACCGTAAAGAAGCAAATTCAACTATTGTATACATTTTCTAACACCCACGAATATCTCTGCCCGAATTTAACGTGAACATAAATAGTTGTTTAAATTAATACTAACAGGAGTAGATACAAATAATAGTACCTATATTGTATAAGAAGTTTTGAATCTCTTTTCACCCGCATGTGACAGTTTGGTTACATGAGTGTAAAAAGTGGTTTTCAGACGGGCTATACACGTGTGTACAACTGTATCTGGGGCGTACACTTAAATTCACTATCCTGCATTTCTTACATGATTTTTAATGACACTTTGACATTTAAAACAGACGATAACTGACCAATCATGAACCATATATCGTTGTATACATCAAAAGTATGGAGTAGTCTGGATTTTGCGCATGAAAGCTGACTAATGACGGACGAATTTAAGCCGTGGGAAATGATTTCCCACGGCTTAAATTCGAAATTAGACGTTTTCAGACCTTGTCAGTTGTGTTTTTTAACGTTTTCGTAGGAAAATAGTTTTTGTTCAATATTGGGAAGTTCTTGTCAGTTTACAATCTAAATATAGAGCAAAACAATTACAGCTGCAGTCGAGTTTCCTCTTGGATATTAAAGTGAATAAAATATTGATAAATTTGCTTTGATAACAATAAAATAAATTCAATATTTATATTTTTGTTAGAAATGGTTAAGTTTTGACCTCCGGCTATATAAGACATTTGTGCTTAAAATGGTTTATACTTTCAAGTGTTAAAATATTCGTCATTTTCCTTCTTTAATTACCTAAAAGCAATAATATATTTATGTACTGAGCTGTTTTCGTGTCTGAAACCAAAAATATAATGTTTTAGTCTCTCTCTCATTTTCTGGATGAAATTAAATATTATTTCTTATATTTTAGTGCATTTTTTTCGTCGTCGGTTTATACGAGTTTTATTGTAAAAGTCGAGTTTAACAAATAGCCACTCGGTCCTCTGCATATTATGTAACATTATGGTACAATAACATGTCTTATTATATAATATACAATGGTAATATACATACTTTTTCTTCCTGACATAATGGTGAACGCATATATTGTTCAATGTTAGAGTAAACAAAATGACGTTATTCTGCCATTTTTAACATTTATTCAATATGCTTGCTATGGGACCACTCCTGTAATATCCTGAACATTCCCTGAAGATTTCATCCAAATTGGTCAAACCCTCGCTGAGTAATCAATGCACATACCTAAAAAATACATAGGTTCAAAATTGATAACGTCCTCCTTGTTTGAAGTCGGTTAAAAAATACAATGTCGCATTATGATCGGTCGTGTCTCGCCGAACCAAAACGAAAAACCACGTATGACGACTGTACACCCATTCATCATCTCTTAAACTGCATATGAAAGATATCAAGTTACTCCTTCATTACTTCCTTAATTTATTGACGGATTTTATGAACCTCTCGTGTTTGTGCCTTCGTATGAAATAAAAAACACGTACAATGTCATGCTCGCTTTACATACACAGAATAGGCTTTTGAGTGGCACTTCAGGAACAGCACTACGTAAGTCATTCGCTTGACTAAGCCTTTTTGCTTTGATGACGTCACGGGACAATGACAATAGATGTTTACAGGTTTTAAAGAAACCTGTATTAAACAGAATTGTTTCTTTTGGTTACACAAAGAGGATGAGGACGGACAAGAAACTTATTGAAACAAACATTTTTACCACAATTTGTATGTATGTAATAAATAAGCTGAAAAATATTTAAAACTGTAACATCCTGAATAGTTCCATCTAAAAAACAAAAGTTAATACAGAATTTCGGAATTAAAAGATGATATGGCAACGCTGTGGTCAAAAAAATGTAAAATTAGGTCTTCTTTAAAGAAAAAAGTTATAATTATATTAATATTAACAATATAATGTTGATTTATGTTCAGTTCTGCTGCATCTTACTTATAAAATTAAATAATATTTTGGATAATAAAATGACAGAGTCGATGTCTTCTCATTAGTCAACACATATGTGCTAAAGTCTTATGTTAAGTGTAAAATTTACTGCCAAAAATTGTACTACATTGATTCGGTTTACAAATAAAAACCATTCCCATCTGTAATATATTGTAGTGAGGCCCATAAAGTAGAATATATTTAAAATATTTGTCCATTATTATATTTCATAGACTGATAGCATTTTTATGGGGTGAATTATTTATTAAATAAAACTTAGCAGGCATTCATCTGGTAAATCATAAAATATACGACTGAATAAATTATCCAAATATTATTTAAACTACCGTCACACCAATTAATTTTGTTCTATTTTGATTTAATATATGGATAATATTCACATTCATATTAGGTTTTATAATAATTTACGGTTGTAGTAAATTGGATTTAATTTATTACTTCAAACGATATACATCCACGTAGACTTTTTTAAATATTTAAATTATATCATTTTACGACGTTGGTAAGTAGAAAATTTGTATTAAAAATACCCTTGGCATTTAGAGGAAAATTAAATTTAACCCGCTCGTAAGTCTTAGTAGTTTTTTATAATTTAGGATTCCTCGTTTCGGTTTTTTGTGGTCATCAATTTTACCTTTTTAAATAAGCAGATCATTTTATTGTATGCTTATTAAAATCCCTTTTTCATTCTGAATTCAACGACATATCACACATAGTATTTATAGAACGTTTCAAACTATAAAACTCACCATCAATACAAATAAATGTGACGAACGTAATAAGAATATTTTATAAAAATAAGTTACTGCATTTTATTTTCAAAAAGTCCGCCTTCGTTTTGTAAACATAAATAACAACGATGAACAATTTCATCAATTACCTGTCTTAACATCTGGGGTATCATACTTCTAAATGCGACTTGAACTTCGGCTTGAGGATGGTCAGTATTTTCAAATGTTTTTCAGTGGACCTCATCGTCAATTCAGAATCAGCAATTCCAAATATGTGTACCTCATAAATTATTGGTTCGATAATCCTTGTCCCCAAACTACCGCCCTACACATTAAAACCAAGGCGATTTTGATCACTTGCAAAAACTCATTTTGCGCTCGAAATCTGTAGGTAACAAACTGACAAATTCGAAATCGAAATATTTTTTGAGCACTTGACCAAAGTTTACAGAATTACTTAGGAACACTGTGCTCGTTTTTCTGTCGTTTTTAGTGATACATCATCATTTTCTTGTACGGCAAAAACGTTCAAATCTTTTTCTGGTTCTGTTTTTCTTTTGCGATGCAATACAGGTTTTTACAATGCACCATAGTCGTTAAGATTTGTGACAAATTTTAAAATAGGTCTATTGGATTGGTGTCTTTCTGGGAATTCCAATGAATATTGTCTTTCAGCCTCTGCACAATTTTTATGCTTTTCAATATAACAACATATCGTATCAAATTTTTCTTCATTTGAATAATGTTCCATGCTTTTGATACACTACACAACCATCAAACAATTTTAATTAGCGTTTCAACTCTATTTTTACCACAGGTGTGTAGACTTTGTTTAAACAACTGCACGTCAAATGGCGGATTCATTGCTTAGTCTCTTTTGTCACAACCCAAACGATCATGGCTAACGTGGTAAATTACCTTTACGTAAATTATCATGCCTAAACACGCAAAAATGGAATTTGGATTTAAGATTAATTAATATAAATTATTTTAATGGTCATAAGTTTAAGCTTTAACCAGGATTTTATTTTAGATCGAATTTATTAAAAATATATTATTTTCAAAGTTAAATATAATTGACCCAGTGAATTTGAAAAAAGCTTCAAATACGTACTTTATTTGTATTAATGATATGTTAACCTTCTATAAATAGTGTAAAATCTTGTTAAATTCAGAATGAAAAGACGAATTTAATAAGCATAAAATAAAATGATCCGCCTTTTAAAAGTTGATGTTGACGACGAAAAACCAAAACATGGATAAAAAATGCAATGATGTCAGACATGTCTTCAAATAAAGTCAGAAAAATATAAAAACCATTTCCCGAAATTTCGGTTTTTTTTTTCTAAAAATCTCTTGAACGGTTGAATATATATATATATATACAGGGTTATTCACGCAACACGTTCATTAAAAGTTTTTGATGATGCCATTTAGATAAAAATTTCAAATTTTGGGATTAAGGTAAGGTCAAGGGGTACTTCTTTTTTGAAATATTTTCAACTTCCTGTCATTTCCGGTTTAACCGGAAGTTGGTATCAACTTGCTTATTTTAAATAGAACACCCTGTATTTTAAAGCTATTTTATGTAGCATGTCCTATACCTAAGTTCAAGAGTTCTTAAGATATTTGACCTTGAACCGCAAATGAGCCTTCGGGGTACCAAATTTTAAAATCTCATATTTTTGTAAGTTTTGAAGATATAATCTTTATATTTTGCAGACGATCGATAAATAATCTTAGGTTTCGATTTTTTTTTATTGAATTTGTCTATTTTTATACAGGGTGTCCTAAATTCAGCGGCAAACATTCACATTTCAAAGCCGCTAAAGTCCGTTTTTTAAATGGGACACCCTATAACTTTATGCACTATCAAATGTAGAATTTCATTTTCTATCGAACTGTATTAAGGTTCCCTATACCTATTCGTAACCATTTTCGAAATATTTGGGTTTTATAAACATATCGTGTGTATTTGCTTAAATGTTTACATGTTCCAATGGTGAGCCATGGAAAAACAATTTAGATCCAATATCCAATATGACAAATGATTAGTATGCGTTATTTATCGAAAGCTGTCAGTGATAAACTAAATCTTCTAAATCGAAATGGAAGAATACTCAAACGCTGATATTCTAAATCTATTTTATATTCATGGAGAATGTTATAAAATTTTGGAGAGAACGTGTCGTGTGTTTAATGAACGCCACCCTGATTTGTCGCCAATGAACAAGTCAAAATTCAAGAGGATTGAAACGAACTTTTTGCGTTTTGGCAAGGTTAAAGTTACAAAAAATGTTCCGAAACCAGTGACAAATGCCGAGGATAACGTAATAAACACATTAGCTTATTTCCACGCAAACCCGCAAAGATCAATACCGTCTGCAGAAAACGATTTGGGAATATCTTTTTAATCTGTCCAAAGAATCTTGAGCGAACATCATATGCACCCTTATTCCTTCCAAAACGAGCAAGCCTTGAGACCTGGTGATGACGTCCGACGAGTAGAATTTTGCGAATTCATGTTTTCGAAAATTCAAGAGGACCCTCAATTCTTTTCAAAAATATTTTGGACCGATGAAGCGAAGTTTTCTAGAGAGGGAATAACAAAAAGAAGAAACGAACATTTCTGGGCAGCAGAAAATCCGCACGCTTTACGCGAAACGCGTTCTCAAGATAGGTTTAGCTTTAATTTTTTCGGTATAGTATTAAATGATCAGATGCGGTACTGTATTTATGAAGACAATTTAAACAGTGATAAGTATTTGGAGATTCTACGAGGGACAGTTTCTGAATTTATAGAAGAAATTCCTATTGGTGAGTTGCAAAATTATTGGTATCAATTATATGGGGCACCAGCACATAATTCCACTGCAGTTTATCTCCAATTATCTCGAATTTTTGAAGATCGCTGGATTGGTCCCAATGGCCCTTGGAATGGCCCCCGCGATCGCCTGATTTAACACCCCTAGACTTTTATTTATGGGGATTTATCAAAGGTAAAGTCTATGCTTCCACAGTAAATAACCAACAAGATTTACTGGACAGGATACGAACAGCTTTTGCCGAATTAGAAAACGGACAAATTCAACGGGCCACAGCAACTGTACAAAGAAGAACTGAAATGTGTCTTCAAATGAACGGACAGCATATAGAACATTTGTTATAATTCAGTTTTATTATTTTATTTATTTATTGTAGATTGTTAGATTGCTATAATTTTTAAGTTCACTAAAACAAGTTTAGAACAGTCTCGAACTTAGTAGATATGGTTAAAAATATTGTAAACAATTTATTACATTTTTTATAACTTTAACTTTTCCGAAACGAAAAAATTTCATTTCAATCCTCTTCAATTTTCTCTTGTTCATTGGCGATAAATGAGGATGTTTTTCATTAAAAACATTGCGCGTTCTCTCCAATAGTTTGTAACATTCTCCGCGAATATAAAATAAATTGAGAATATCAGCTTTTGAGTGTTATTTTATTTTAATTTAAAAGTTTCAAATCAGCTGTCATGTTGAATAGAAAAGCACAACAATTGTTTTCCCATGGCTTACTACGGGAAGGTGTAAGCATTTAGCAAATACATATGATAGTTTAATAAAAACCTGATTATTTCGAAAATGGTTACGAATAGGTATAGGGGACTTTAATACAGTTCGATAGAAAATTAAATTCTACATTTGGTAGTGCATAAAGTTATAGGGTGTCCCATTTAAAAAACGGACTTTAGCGGCTTTGAAAATGTGAATGTTTGCCGCTGAATTTAGGACACCCTGTATAAAAATAGACAAATTCAATAAAAAAAATAGGAACCTCAGATTATTTACCGATCGTCTGTAAAATATGAAGATTATATCTTCAAAACTTACAAAAATATGAGATTTTAAAATTTAGTACCCCGAAGGCTCATTTTTGGTTCAAGGTCAAGTATCTTAAGAACGCTTGAACCTAGGTATAGGACATGCTACATAAAATAGCATTAAAATTCTCCGTAGAATCCAAAAATATCATAAAATACAGGGTGTTCCATTTAAAAAAAGCAAGTTGATACTAACTTCCGGTTAAACCGGAAGTGACAGGAAGTTAAATATATTTCAAAAAAGAAGTACCCCTTGACCTTACCTCAATCCCAAAATTTGAAATTTTTATCTAAATGGCCTCATCAAAAACTTTTAATGAACGGGTTGCGTGAATAACCCTGTATATATTATCAGTAGTTAAGCGAGTGTAAAATTGGGTTCACCATAACTTGCAGTGCGATTTTAATTAGTACGTAATTGATTTTTTATATTATATGTATATCTAAAAAAATCATACATTCAGAACTTAGAACCCCGCTGTAATCAAATTATGAACAAATCACCTGTATGTTAATGGAAAACATTAACATCGATAATTGATTATATATATATACATATATAGGCGTTCCAACGAGGACTGAGCAGAGACTTATTTGACCTGTCCCGTATTTTTAAAAAAATGTATAATATCCATTTGATATATTTTTTTCAGTAGAATTCAAAAATTGTAGCGAAAAATATGTGAACCAAAAAGAAAGACTTACGCCATGGATGAGGAAGTCTTTTTTAAACCGAACACCCCATTTTTTACATGGCTTTTGGAAAAGTCTCATTTTTTTATGTCTTATTTTAAAAAGATTTGATATTGTGATAGCTGTTTTTATTGCTTTTCAATGTTTTCCACTGCCTCGATACTCCTGTATATCAGTTTTTAAAATTTTGTTTTTGTTTTTTATTCATTTCTTTCAATATACTTTACATAATCTATAAAAAAATTAATTATGACATTTAATATTTTTATCAATAAAAAGGAGGTCTTTAATCTAGGAAATGGAATTTTACCTGCTTTGTAAAAATTTAATGGGCGGCCATTTTGTTTTGCCATATACAATTAAAAATTTTCTGTTCATCCCATTTCACATACATTCTTTTTTCAAATTTTCAACTTGGGTTAATATTTGATATTTTAAACATTTAATTAAACCACCATTTTGTTCCACCAAAACGTCTCATCGCATCGCCAAATTTTTTCCAGTTTATTCTTATAGGTATCACATCTAGTTTTTGTGGGTAATTTTTAAATTAATCGAATAACTAGTTTTTCAGACCGATATTATAAACATTTAATTAGACGGCCATTTTGTTATGCCATCTTGGATTCGTATCAAACCTCTTACCAGAGTATCACTATATAACACTCGATTTTTGTGCATATTATGAAAACAATTGTTCAAGTAGTTTTTGCACTGATTTTATTAGGCCGCCATTTTGTTCCACTATCTTTGATTTGTACCGAAATTTTATCAGTTCATCTCCATATAACAAATACATTTTCTGCAAAGTTTTTAGTAAAATAATTAAAGTAAAAGTAATTTTGATAGGTCGCCATTGCGTTCCGCCATAATGGATTTTAACCAAAATTTAAAGTCGATTGATAAGTAGTTTTTCAGTTTTCGGAAACCGACTGACAGACAAACAGACCGACGGAATGGAGAAAACACGTTTTTTAGCACCTAGGGACCCTAAAACGTGAATACATACCTTCCTTTTCGAGGAAAGTAAAAAACTGTAAGTATTCACGATAACCACAAGCGGCCAATATCGCAGATATTTTCTCGAAAGTGAGTAAGTTTTGAACACATATTCAAGAAAAATAAATTTGATAAAGATTGCGAAAAACTTTATTTAGTATAACAGAACAACCAGTAGCATAAGAAGTTTGAAGCTTATTTATCTTTGTTAGCGTATGAGATAACGTTTAATTAAGCAGTTAACTTAAACGTTTTCCCTAAAATAAACTTTTTCCCTAAAATATCTGAAATGTTTGAATATCTCACAACTTTTCAAATGACTGTTAATTTATCCCTAGTTAGGCAACTTTTATTTATTTTAATCCTATTTCAGTATTCAAGCAATAAAATCTTAAAATGGAGAACCAGTCTTCCGGTTCGTCTCGTCGAATGGCAGACCTCTGTGTTGATAACATAAGTGGTGCCACGTGTTCGGTTTTGCTGCTTTATTTCGGGGGGAAACGGGAGACTCAACCGCTCAGAGTGGAAACTAATGACCCCGCTAGAAAGGGGGCAGACGCTGTGAACGTGTGAGGCCTAGTTGTTCCTGTATTCTAGCCCGTTCGTCTGCCGCAGTTCTACATAGAATATTAGCGTAATGGCCGCTATGTGGCGGGAGTTGGAGGAGTAAGGGGATAGCTTGAAAGAAAAGGTTATCTCGTGAGACCAGTAGTACTCTCAAGGGGCATCTAGTGGAAGCCAAGATACATTAGAAAAGTTTTTAAAGAGAGTCAAATTTAAAGATTTTGAAATACACGGGGTGATCGGGAGCTCAGAGCTCGCCATCCGGACATCCCACCTATAACGTCCCCAAACCGGAATAAAGTGTGTCTCGCTCCGAGGGTCGCCGGATAAAGCGAGTAAGCTCCGGACGGGGAGCAATCTGGCAAGTTGCGAAGTGCAGTGCCAAAAACATATATTGGAATTGGAATTGAAAATGAAGAATTGCGGCTTCTTGAGGTAATAAAAAATAATCAATTCCAATAACGGCATATTACACCAGGCCAAATTACAATACTTGATTTGTTAAATGAAAAATACATATATAATACCATCCTTCTATAGGCCTCTTTTCCGTCTAATTAAATCTATAATTCTAATTCTCGACTCATTCAGTCCCCAAACGACACTCGCAGCAATAATTTACAATTAAGATCAGAGATTTGTGTTGTTGGGCTCCCCATGCACTTAAAGACTATTTAATAGGATGTAAATAAAATGTAATGAGCTGGACTCTATTATAACTTTTCCTCTGAGAGAAACCTGCTCGTGATATTTAAAAAACCGTTTTATGTGTATTTTCAATATGGTGATTTCCACAAACTTTATAAAATTAAAAGTAATCTATTTAACACCATAGGCTAGTATATTTTTACTTCCCTCGTCAAAGGGAAGTATTGTAATCGTGAAAAAATCACTCTCCGAGATTTTTTCAGACCTTCACGTTTCCGGGTCTCTAGATGACTGAAAGATAGGTCTAAATTATTATAAACTACGATTTACCATGTTTCTGTATTTACGTTATTCTATAGGGTGTTCCCAAAAATTTGCAAAAAAACATTGTTTCATATTACACCCTGTATATAAAAATAATGGAATAAGTTGACAAAAACAGAAATGCAGAATTACTGTCTATGAGATTTCCTTTCGACTGATGCAAAAAGCAACAAAATGCAATAAGACGTTCAAAAGATATAGCCCTTTAAAATATAATAATAATAAATGCCATTTATTCACAAAATGTACAAAATATTTAAATACATAAAAAAGTCTGATGTCGATGACTGACGCAATGTAGCTTTATAGCTACTCTACTGAACCAATCAATGACAAAGAATATTCTAAATCTAATCTAACAGTAGTCATGGTAAGCAGGGGTATTTTTATATATTTAATAAAGTTTGGGTGCAATAAGAACAGATCTTGTGCCCCTGACAGTCAACAAACAAAATTACCTGTGTTTTGCATTACAAAAAGGTATCTCCTAGAGTTTACTGTGAATACCGGCACTTTTTAATTTAAAAATTCGACAAGAAGCGCATTATAACATCGAACAGCATTGTATGAAAAAGATCTCTGAAACATGGCGCTCTGGTGATGAGGCATAGTTGATTTATTTCTACCTCTTACATCTCGTCCATGTATTTCACCACGAAAAATTAATCGTTTACATTTCATTAAAAAACTACAAAAATGAAGGTTTCTACGAGCATGCATTCGTAACCAGTTGACTTCTTTATAGAAATGTGATCATATTTTTTCAACTTCAAATATATATTTTGAACAAAAACAAATCGTAAGCAGTTATTTTGTATTTTTTGTATACGAGACCAACTCTTTTAATCGTAAACGAGACCGACTCTTTTAATTCAGACAAAACCCATATAAAAAGTCGCAATATGAAAAATTAGATAGAACAAGAGACTCACATAAGTTCCTCCCAAGTTTTCTATTTAAAGCATGCGTATTACTGTACATCCTTAAGGAATTATAAGCCCTTTGAAACAATTGCTTTAAATGCTCTTTAAACCTGAGCTGCGTATCTAATACAACTCCCAAATTCTTGGCATTATCAACAAACTTCATTTTGGAACCATTACTTTTATCTTTATAAAATTTACTTTATTTTTATTACCAAACACCTACAGATTAGATTTTGAGGGATTTAAATGTAAATTATGTTTCTCAGAAAGTTCATTTATTATTTTTAAATCAATTTCTACCTGATCACTTACATCAAAACAGCAATAAATCCGAGTATCATCGTTATTTGCGCTCGCAGAATGTTAGTTTTCAGAAAAGATAGTTTGAGACCGGTTTGTTAAGTATGATTTAACGAGAAGGACTCCTCATTAAAACCGTGATATTTTAATTAAGAAATAAGTAGATTATGATTAATAGTGTCAAACGCTTTTGAGAAATCTAAAAGTATTAAAATAGCCCAAAAATATCATCAGTTACATTAGTCAAAGCTATCGATGTACCAGAACCTTTCAAAAACCCACACTGCGTAGAAGGAATAACATTTTTGTTACAAAAGTTACACATTTCATTATGTAAAATTTTTTCAAATATTTTAAAGAGAGTAGGCAGAATTAAAAACTAGTCGGGTTTGTAACTTTAGGTAAAGGTTTTTCAATTATTATCTTCCACTGGTCCGGGAAATAACTGATTTTAATGGCAGAATTTATAATATGTAATATGAATTTGTCAATAAACGGACTGCAGTATTTTAGCATAAGAGGAGAAATTTCATAAAATCCAGTCGTATTACTTTTTATGGAATTTAGAACTTTACTTGTATCAACTCAGTTGCTAGATGAAATGAAAACTGATGATTATTATTTAAAGTGTTTTGTTTTCATAGAAACTCACTCTTTCTGTACAAGTGACTGTGTTTTGTATAAACGAGGCAAAAAAGTTATTGATATCATTAGCATCAGATAAATTATTTGGAATATAGTTATTTTTATTTGAACAAATATTAAAGTTTATTAGTGCAGACTACATTTTTTTAGAATTATTTTTTCTACATCAAGAGTCGAAATATATTTTTTCTCCCTCCCTGTATTGTAAGCAACCTATTTTGACACTGCAGGATGAAAGTCAACTTACATCCCTAGGGAATAATAATCTAAAATTATTATAAGTAGCTTTAATTTTTGATTTCATCAACATATTACAAAAATCCGGTGATATTAATTGAAATGAATATTAATGGTACAATTATTACAATTATTCACATTATTAACAAAATTTGGAAACAAGTTTTCTCATTTCTTCTCGATGTGTATTACATTTGCTGACTCCACAGATCCTTCATTTCTAACCAATGTTTCTGTCACTTCCTTTTTATTATTGAAGCTCTCAGCTACGTAACTTTCCGCAGTAGTAGCGGATTTCCATCCACCATGTCGCTTGATAGCTAATACATCAACTCCAGTATTTGCTAATAAAGTTGCCGACGTTCTTCTAAAAGGAGTGTCGTCACTTTTTGTCACTGTAAATGTACGTGACATTCCATTTTTGGAGTCAATTATGACTTCTTGACTTATTTTAACATTTTCGTTTCACAGAGTTCATTAGAACGGCACGCTCCAGCAACTCCCATTACCGACCTTCATCAATAAGTATATATCATCGGGGGCTTCAAGCATTAACTTATTCACATCTTCGCTGTCAAACACATTCGAATTTTTGGGTCTTTAACCATCATTTTCTCTTTTCAAAAATGCTCGAAGTTTTGGATACTTAGAAATATCTATATTTTCCTCTATAAAAAGGGTGGACTTCAACGTCGAATACTCACACCATAAGCTTGATGGGGACTTCAGTATAGCACTTTTTCGTGGAAATACTCCAAAAACAAGGTTTCTGAGACTGCAATAGCCGTCTTGCTTTAACACCAATTCTTAAAGGATTTCTATGTTGCTTCATACCTATTTTTCAACTTTTCCGGTAGTAGAGATAAACAAGCAATATTCGCTGATTCTTCTATGTCTGAAACATCCATTTGTCCACGCAGAATTAAACAATTCGACTTCTTCAAACTTTTCGCTATGAATTGTCAACTTGACGTTGATAAAATAAAAAATGCTTATGTTGCCCTGGCAACGGATCACGGCTGCCTTCATAATTTAATGAGAATGTTATCGAATTTTTTTGCCAGCACTCGCTAGCGCTCGGGCGCAAACTCGTCCTCGACTGGTAAATGTTACATCCCTTATAGTATAAATAACTATTTTCCTCCCTTCTAACAGCAACTAATGTAAAATTTCTTAGGTATTTGTAATGAACCCAGTCTTCATTTCGCTTTGTTCTCTTATAATTTTGAAAGGCGCTATTCCTTTGTTTCATGAAAACTTTTAAGTTTGTTGTCAGCCACGATGCTCTCCACTTAGTAATCCTGGATTCACGTATAGGGGCATGGATGTTACCACATTTTGTTATTAAAGAGCGATTACTGACAAAAATTGCATCGATTAATGGACTTCACGTATCCGTTATTTTTCTTGTGGATTCATCTATTATTTGTACAAGATTATAATTTTCAAATAGGCCTACCAAACGATTCTCAACATTTAGCAAATTAAAATCGCCCAAACAAAAAATATCATCTACGGTAGGATACAAAACGGCGAATATATTGTCAAAATCATCTACTACGTTTTGGAAATTTAACTGTGGTGGTTTATATACAAATACAACCAAAAAGGCGTGTGTTTTGTTTAAGATTTTTGTCTTAAACGTCAGAATTTCAAGTTGTGCATTTATCTCAAAATCAAAAGGTATATGTTCAATTACCTAGGTTGTTTTCACATAAATAATTACCCTTCCCCCTCTCTCTAAGCGGTCTTTTCTAAATAGTTGATAGTTGGGTATTGCAAACAAAGCAGAGCTATGCACATCAGAGAGCCACGTTTCAGACAACAACAAAATGTCAAAGTCGTTCTGCTAGACCAATATTTTAAATTCAGCAAACCCAGTGAAGAACGAGCGTAAGTTAAAATGCCCTATTTTTATATTATTAACCATGACTATCAAAAGCACACTCATAATGAAAATACAATAAAACACTAAGAATGCCCAAAATAAAAAACTAAAGTTGTAAAAATTAAATAAGACGCATATGTTTGCTCCATAACAGCCAGTGAAATAGCTTAGTAAGATATTAAAAAAAAAATAAAAACAACAATAACAAGTTAAGACAGTAGTACTAATTAGAGAAATACATCAATAATAGTTACACCAAAAACTATAATTATAAGTCCACAAGAAACCACCGAACTTAAATTTTTGCATATTTTATTTTATGGTAAAACAAATCTAATAATATACAGGGTGATTCATGAGGAAATGTCAATACTTCAGGTACATATTCAGGACCAAAAATTAAACATAAAAGTCTATATAAATAAGTGTCCGCAAGGCCTTAGTTCTCGAGATACAGGGTGTTAAAGTTTTTATTTAATTTTCCTATTTTTTTAAATAAAATCTATGATATTGTAAATAATGGAGCGAAAATTGATATACGGGGGTTTTTTGGTATGACAAATTCGAATCTAATATTATTATTGCTCTTACTTGTAGGGGGCGCCACCTACATGTCTTTCTACTTCTTCGAACAATCACAACTTTTTGGTACAGTCTTGTATTACATTTTTGAGCAAAACAAATTATTCCCTTGCCATTTCTACGTCAAAAACATATACCTGTTAAAAGTGGATACGAGCAACCGTTTTCGAGATATTTGGATTTAAAACAGTTTCGGCGCATGTGATTTTTTGTATCAAATTCACATAAAGTATGCATGTATTGTAAAAAAATAGAAGTGTGCCTTGCCTGACAGAACAACTACTGGTTGGTGTTCTCATCGTTTTTCCTGTTACTTAGCAATAGTAATTTCAGTTAATAATAAGATCAAATTTTGTCACTATCAATTTCTGTTCATAACTTTTATTATCTGACAATAATCATTTAAGAAACTTTAGATCTAAATACGTCATTATGCCTGTGATATTCTCGCATCGTGAATATGCAGATATGATATCCGTCTATGGCTTCTGCAATGGGGTCGCAATTTAAGCAGTCGTGGAGTACCAGCGTCGTTTTCCAGATAGAAGGGTGCCAGATAGAAGAGTTTCTCAACAAGTTTTCACTACTGCTGGAGAATCTGGGACGTTTCGAAGTGCGAAAATTGTATCTGAAAGGGAATCGGGACCCAACGTTGAAGTAGAAGAGGCTATACTCAATGCCGTCGAAAATGATCCAAGCATAAGCACTAGGCGGATTGCAGATACTTATCAAATTACACGATCGTCTGCTTGGAGAAATCTTTACATTAATTGTTTATACCCATTTCATTTACAACGGGTTCAACATTTGCAGGAAGGTGATTTTGAGTTGAGAATGCAATTCTGTAACTGGATTAATGAAGATCGAAGGTTGTATAGGTATGTTTTGTTCACTGATGAAGCACAGTTCACGCGTGATGGTATAAATAATCTTCACAATGAACACCGGTGGTCCTATGAAAATCCTCACGCTACAGTAAAACATAATTTTCAACATAAATTTAGCATTAATGTGTGGTGTGGAATTTTAAATGGTCATTTAATTGGTCAATTTATAATCGACGGTAGTCTTACAGGAGAAAAATATTTAAACTTTCTTGAACATCACTTGCGAAATCTATTAGAAGATGTTCCCCTTAATGTAAGACAAAACATGTATTTGCCGCAAAACCAAACTTTCCAAACCCATGGATTGGTCGGGGAGGTCCGTTTAATTGGCCACCTAGATCGCCAGACCTTAATCTTTTGGATTATTGTCTTTGGGGATGGTTCAAATCACTGGTATATTCCACTAAAGTAAATACAAGAGAAGCATTATTGGATTGGATAACAAACGCAGCACAAACACTAAGAAATGCGCCCGAATGTATCCACAGAGCAACCCGAGCTATACACCATAGAGCTGACCTGTGCTTAGAAGCAAATGGTGGAATTTTTGAAAATTATAAAACGTAACCTAGATTTTATTAAAAACAACTTAATAATAACAATTTTAATAAAAATTAAATACCTTTTGTTTAGTTTATGTCTGAGGCACTGTATACACACCTCAAAAAAATGTGTTAGTCTTTCATTTCAAAGCTTTTGTGCCAAGATGCGTTTAAATTTGGACAAAATAACAAACTTTTAAAATTTTGCGATAAAAAATTACATGCGCCGAAATTGTTTTAAATCCAAATATCTCGAGAACGGTTGCTCGTATCCACTTTTAACAGGTATACCTTTTTGGCGTAGAAATGGCAAGGGAATAATTTGTTTTACTCAAAAATGTAATACAAGACTGTACCAAAAAGTTGTGATTGTTCGAAAGAGTAGAAAGACATGAAGGTGGCGCCACCTACAAGTAAGAGCAATACTAAGATTAGATTCGAATTTGTCATACCAAAAAACCCCCGTACATCAATTTTCACCCCCGTTCATCATTATTTACATTATCATAGATTTTATTTAAAAAATAGGAAAATTAAATAAAAACTTTAACACCCTGTATCTCGAGAACTAAGGCCTTGCGGGCACTTATTTATATAGACTTTTATGTTAATTTTTTGGTCCTGAATATGTACCTGAAGTATTGACATTTCCTCATGAATCACCCTGTATATGTATTAGATTGGGTGAATTCACCCCCCTCCCCCTCGGTCCACAAAATATCTTGCCCCATAGACCTGTAATGGCTGCTAAAAAATATGCTCAGCTTTTGTGACCCCCATACAGAAAGAGATGAGGAAATGGCAAACAGATCCCAAACGGGGCACAGAGGACAAACGCGCTAGTTTAATAATGCGGAATCAAGTTTTTTACCAACAGTTACCAATAGGTCCGTTACATTTAATCAGAAATTCGAAATTAAAGTAATAAATCTAACGCTATTTGGATTAGCTAATATATAGGAAAGAGTAAAAACGACTGAAAACTGCATATTTAGAGGGCAGTTTGAGAAAAAAACACCTTTTGTAGCACATAATCATAGTCGTGAGAGAATGTATATCAGCCCAACCATATAATGAAATTATAATTTTGTTCTCAACTTGTACATCCTGCTCGACTAATCTAAGCATAAGTAATTTCCTTGACCGATGATAAGTCGAGCCAGGCTTCCAGTTATTTTCTTCAAAGAAACGTGTTCTTGTATTTTAATTTTCCGTTTTTACGCACATTTGAGCTGCACGTCGGATCACGACTTGGCATAGACTTAGATCGTTATTTGAAATTGTGCACTTGTCGGCCACACACTGAGCACATTTGCGAAATATCATGTATACATAGTGCCAACGTTTTAAGTTATAACACAAATATTTTAGAGTTTATAAAGTAAATCCAATCTGCTAAAACATCGCCGATATTTTAACGAAAGCATAAACTAGGATTTTTATGTTTTGATATTGTGCTTCGGAAGGAAGCTTTTGTCCATCCTATTGCTATAACCAATAATTCCTCCGTTTTCTCAGATTTACGCCCGATCAGTCTCTTAATATTTTCTAAGAATACTTGAAAAAATCGTATATAAAAAAGTTGTAATCCATCTTGTGGATAATCATATTCTTCCTGTCCGGCAGTCAGGTTTTCGGCACTCTTATAGTACCACATCTGTATTTCTTGATCTCACAGAAAACATAATTAAAAACTACAGACAAAAAAAATTAATTCATTAGTACTACTTGACTTTTCTAAAGCATTTGATACTGTAGATTACAATATATTATCTTGAAAATTAAACCACATTAGCTTAAATGAAATTACAGTATTCTTTAAAAATACTTCTACCATAGAAGCCAAAACGTTGTCTTTAATGTCTTAATGTCAGATAATTTATCTACCTCAACCGGAGTGACCCAAGGCCGAAGACATTTGTTATTCTTGATTTATACATTTGATGTATTTAAAAAAATTGAAACCTGGACAAACTTTCACTGATAAAGTTATATATAAAGTTAATAGCTGGCGACCACCCGTATACCATCAATACCAGAGGACTTATTGGTATTAAGAGTGTCAGAATACGTCATCCCTTTTTAAGCCTCAAGGTAATTTCGTGCATATGGTGGGGCAAAGCTGGTACGTATGGAAAAGGGAAGTGAAAAGAGGGAATTGTTTAGCAACAAATTCAGGTTTTGCTTTAGATGTGGAGACGATGCCATAACACAATTCGATCGTCTCAATAGCTCTGACATGATCCGTGAAAAGCAAGTTAGAATCCACTATCACACCAAGGTTTCTTGCAGAATGAGATTTGGAAATTCTGCAGACAAAGTTCGCGATTTTTGAGGGTGCTGAAGAACAAAATATGTGATTTATTGGGATTGACAATTCGCTTATAATATTCAAATTATATTTCACTGTAATATTGGCGTTTCGTATTTCTTTAGGGAGGAAAATACAATATCGTCAGCATAACCGTGAAAAAATCATCTTATTATAAGCAAAACCAATCCTATCCTACAATCAAAAATGATGGATGCCTTAAAAGTATGCATGAACCAAAATTACTTTCAGTTTAATGAAGAGTTTTTTAAGATGAAATACACCTCCTTCCTTCTGTGCTTGAAGTCTCAAATTATCGGCAGCCACTGTGATGCGGTCACGCAGATCTTCAATATTCTGAACTGGAGTACGGTATCAAAGTATCCCCATAAAAAGAAGTCCAGAGGATTTAGATCGGGAGACCGTGGAGGCCATGCAATTGGTCCACCCCTACCGATCCAGCTTATCTGCTGTACCTCATTCAAAAAATTAGGAACTTCTAAAAATGCGGAGGTGCCCCATCGTGCAGAAACCACATCCTTGCTCGGACTGCCAATGGCACATCTTCAAGAAGGACCGGCAAATCATTCCGAAGAAATTCCAAATACTGGTGACCATCC
This sequence comes from Kuschelorhynchus macadamiae, assembly GCA_030620095.1. Lineage (NCBI taxonomy): Eukaryota > Metazoa > Arthropoda > Insecta > Coleoptera > Curculionidae > Kuschelorhynchus > Kuschelorhynchus macadamiae. The sequence goes on along the minus strand of JAUTXW010000522.1, from coordinate 59,217 downwards.
ATCCGATCTGGCAATATGAACGGTCCAATTAGACCTTCAACGACAATACCTGCCCACATGTTTAAATAAAAACGATGTTGGAAGTTTGTCTATACTATTGCGTGAGGATTTTCAAAGGACCAAACGTGTGTATTGTGAAGATTGGTTATACCATTAAGAGTAAAAATTGATTCATCGGTGGCGAAAATATCAACTGTAAAACGGGCATTTCGAGCATTTTTTTGCAACAACCACTCACAAAATATTCTGAGGGGGTAATCTGTGTGGACTGTCTGGACGTGATAAGGGTACAGTTGGGCTTCATGTAATATGCGCCACGCTGTCGCATGTGAGACTTCTGGTACCTGTTGGGCTAACCTCCTTGTGCTTATTCCTGGATTTTCTTCCACAATATGCAAAATTTCTTCTTCGGCGTTTAAAACGCGTTGTGGGCGAACCCCACCCCCATCCACCCCACCTCTGGGGCGCAAATCTCCACTAGCACGTGCACGTAAAACAATTGAAGTAAATGTTTGTGGATGTGGTATGTACCTATTCGGAAATCGGTTTGCATACAAACGAGAAGCCGCTTGCGAATTTTGCCCTGCTTCTCCGTACGCTAAAACAATATCCACTAACTCCTCATTACTGTACACATGTGCCATTTTTAATAAATATCGAAAAACATAAACTCGCAAAATACTTTTTTTAAATTCACAAAAATCGACCGTTGTTCATTCAGATCACTATCGATACAGATTAAACATTATTTACATGTTCTTATCAATATGAAAAAATAAAAAATTCCTGTTATTTTGTTTTCTTTAGTGGATTGGTACAACATTTGCTACAAGAAATTATTAATGAGTGTTGTGATATCGCAACGATGAGCGCAAAATACAGATATTTATTTTTCATTTTGTTATTGACACTCAGAACTTATTTTCTGTAACAGTGCATATGTGGTTAAAATTTCGTGGATAAGTTGTGAAACACCCTGTATATATATATATATATATATATATATATATATATATATATATATATATATATGTTGATTCTTAGTCCTTCACGGATGGAAAAATACAATGTGTTTTCATTCCGGGTGTACGTCCGTTCACTACTGTCGTTCTGAAAAGAACAGTTTTGCTGACGTTTCGCCAAAATCGCATTTGGCATTTTCGAAGCTTTCTTAAAGCCGAATAAGACTGAAGTGATGGTGACTGCGACGCTTCCTTCACCCACCCGGGGTTATATCTGCGCAGCCGTTGGTCGTTATTTATGTTTTCCGGATGGTGCTATTGTTGTTCCATACTGTTGGTAGTTTTAATGATTCGTCCCTTTTGTTCAAATCACCTTGTTTTTCAATTTCTATGGCTTCTCGGATTATTCTGGTCTTATAATGTTCTATCATCGGTTTCCCGATGATGTAGGAATAAGGCTGAGGTTGTTTGTTTGTTTCTGATGCTGAGTTTACAACTTTTCACAGTCCTGGCACGCAATGCTGTATACTCCGTGGTTTTCCAGTTTGATTTTATCTTTTGGGTTTCCAAGTAGTTTACCTATAGTTATTTGTGGCTTGTGTATTGTTTGTATGTTGTGTTTCCTAAGAATTCTTCCGATTCTGTCTGTTGTTCCTTTTACATATGGTAAGACAATTCATAACTTTTGTTGTTCGTTGTTCGGGAACCCTGTGCATTAATAGCTTTCCCTATGGTGCGATTTATCTAGCCATTTATCTTTAAAGCAGTAGATATTACCTTCGTTTTGTCTCGTCTGTGTTTCAGTTAATCGCACGGATGTGGATATTAGGGTATTTGCCATAGCTTAAATTTGTGCTGGGTGATGATGTGATCTTGCATTTAAATATCTGTCTGTATTCGAAATATCCGTTATGCAGTTTTTTGACCAGAACATCTAAAAATGGTAGTTTGGTATTTTCCTCTAATTCTAGAGTAAATTGTATTCTGGGATGGATTGAATTTACGTGAGTCAGAAATTTTTCTCTCTCTGCGTGACCATGTTGCCATATAATAAATATGTCATCCACATAACGAATTCATAATTTGGGCTTTAAACTTGCTTCCTCAAGAGCTTCTTTCTCGAAGTATATCGTAAATAAATTCGCGACTACTGGTGATAGCGAGGACTCCATTGGAGCACCCATTTGTTTATATATTTACCATAGAAAAGATGGTCGAAGCCATTATAAAATCTGCCGACTCCAACATTCCTAAAACTCATACTTACCCCAATAAACCTTCCGTGGTGGAATAATGATTGCAAAATGGCCATCCAATATAGGAAAAAAACTCTGTCCCGTTTTAAACATAATCCCACCACCCAAAATCTCATCCTTTTCCAACAAGCAGGAGCAAAAGCTAAGAGAAATACTAAACTAGCAAAAGAGGCTTGCTGGAAAGACTACATATCCTCTATAAACTCAAAGACCTCTAGCCATGATGGAATAAAATAAACAGACTGAAGGGTCCACCTACAAGAATAATTGCAGGAATTTATAATAATGACACTTCGGTGACCAATCCTGAAAATATCTGATGCATTTGCTAAACATTATTATAACATCTCCAGTAATTGATATTTAAACCAACCATATGAAAACCGTAATTTAACCAATTCTATCAATCAATTTGGATTTCGCAAAGGATTCTCCACAATTGACCACCTGGTCGGCTTCGAAATGGACCTGCAAATAAATTTTCACAAGGACCACTCCATAGGGATCTGTCCTTAGCCCAACATTGTTCATCATAGGTTTATCAAATATTAAAGAACATATTCATCCAGATGTCTCTTACCGACTATATGCTGATGATCTAGTGATATATTATTCATCTCTGTATTCTAGAACATGTGAGAGGAAACTTCAACTTGCACTTAACTCTATATAACTGGTGTATCCAATATGGATTCCAACTCTCTCATTCAAAATTCTCTATCACCCACTTCTGTAGAAAGAGAAATTGTCCTAGAATGAACCCACTTTCCATCAATAACTCTGAAATATCAATACACTCAAACTCCAAATTTCTTGGTATGATTTTTGACAGCAAATTGAATTGGTTAGATCACTTCAAATATATCAAAAATAAATGCACTAAAGACATCATGATGTTAAAACTGCTTTCGAATTGCTCAAAGTGGGGCATCTGACTCGCAAACCATTATTAAAATGTATTTTTACTACATATAAGACGGATTAAATCATCTACCTATATTGGCTCTGCATTATATTAAAAAATTTATCAAAACTTCAACCTTAATAAACATTGCAGCATATTTACCGCTGAACTATATGCCATTAAATTATCACTACAACACATACTAAACTCTCCTGCAGATAATTCGATTATTGCCACAGATTCTCTCAGCTCTCTCGAATGTCTTCAAAACTTTTTTGCTACGCAGCCTCTTACTTACGACATTCACAACTATATTATAACAGCTGACAGACGCAATTCTACAATAACATTCATCTGGAGTCCTCGTCATATTGGCATTTATGGCAACGAGCTAGCTGATCTTGCCAAAACTCCCCCAAATACCCTCCATACTAATCCACCATTATTTTTATTAGAGATTTACATCCGCTCTTACGAGCTACGATAAAAAATATATGCCAATTAAAATGGAACCTTCAAGAGAACAATAATAAACTTTTTGAATTAAAACCAAACTTTTAGTCAAAATCCCTCTGCACTAAGCTAAATAGGAGACAAAGTACTATCATGAATAGGTTACTGATAGGACATACTAGGTTTACTCACGAATACCTGATGAACTCTTATCCGCCTCCTGTATGTCCTTATTGCAATGGGCAAATGTCCATAAAACACATTTTCATTGAATGCCCTAACTGGCAATAAATAAAAAGTCTAGCCCATATACACTTTTGAGCATGATACCCCGGATTTATTATTTTTATTTGTTTTTTCTTTGTTATTTTTTGTAAATTTACGTTGGGTGATACAGGGTAAATTTCGGAAAGCATTTTTTTTAACAGTTTTTTTATTTAAAATGTTTCAATTATTTTGGCATCATATCTATTGTTTTGAACATTATCTTTGTTTAGAGATATATTAATTAATCTGTGTATCATGATATGAAATCCTGGTAGTTTGTGTGCTAATGGGAATGGGTGCATTGATTTGTTATTGATGGTTTGTGAAAAATTGAAAAGTCGTGTTTATTTGCTGTGTTATGTTCAAATCTAAAACGTTTATAGAGTTATTTTTCTATTTCGATAGTGAATTGTATATTTTTGTATATGGTATTTAGATCTTTTAAAAATATTTTAAGTTGTCTCATCGTGCCAGTAAAACAGATCAATATATCGACAAAGTATCTTTCTTTGAAATAAAACACCATTTTTTTCTTTCTTAAAAATGTAAACAAAATATTTAAACATCAGTGAGGAGTGCAGAAAAATTCATCACCATTGACTTACGATCTTTTATATCTATGTGTACCTCTTTCAACCTATTAATTTCCAGTCCCCCTTCCCCTAGGCCCGACAAAAATGTATTTCAAAATTGTTTCAACCTTTATATACAATTAAATGTCTTTTTCTATTACTTTTGTGTAGAAAATACACATTAAAGGTCAAAACCTATTTATTGTTCACCAAAGGGATCTTCTGTTTCTGAATAATATTTAAGTTCAAAAAATTCTTCTTGACTATTATCAGATACTCTTTTACGATAAGTTTAGACAGGTTTTTAAATTCAATTTTGCAAAATTTAATTTTTTTTTTAATTTCCTCTCTTTGATTTCACCACTAGCCGCGAGAACTGATGGCAGTTCCTCAAACATTAAAACATAATTTTCTTGTTTCCATCTTGGTCAGGAATGCGTACAAGGGAATCTTAAGATGTTTCCTTTTTTGTATGTCCAATAGGCGGGTCGCAAATCGTGTTAATCAAAAAATAATTTAAGCTCATTTCTCTATAAGCTCAAATACTCTCCCAGTTAATATCGAATCTTGAAAATCTTCGAATGTGGGGGTTTTGTTGACAAAATTCACAGGTGAAATGATTTGATCTAAAATGCCTTCTAATACAGCTAAACATAACGACGAATCACAATCCAGTTTGATCCCGAATACATTTTAGTTAAGTTTGATGTAGAACTAATATATAATGATTCAAGATCTGTAGTGTTGAACATATTTTAACATAATTACCTAGACCAGTCTGATAAACCTAGCTGAAATTTGCCTTATGTCGATTTATATTATATTATGCTTCAAGGATTTGTTTATATGCAAACCTGAATGATCGCCTTCGGGGAAAATATTTTAGCATTCTCTTCGTTAAAATCAAAATATTGCTCCTAATTTTCGGTGACAGTTTTTGTCATTTGGACTTATAGACAAGAAAATCTACTCATATTACTGGACTAACTAAACCAACAACATACTAAATACAGAATGGAAACTGAACCAAATAAATGGAATGATTCCCTTTCTGGATGTAATGATATATAAAGCAAATTAACGCACATATACCCAAGTACAAATTACTACCACCATCCAACACAAAGACAGCCAGCAGACGAAGTTCGCTCAAACCTCTCCGAGCCGATTCAAGTTCTGATCTTTGACGAAGACCCTGAAGATGTCTCAGACGATCCAAATCGAAACATAGGGAAGTAATTTCACTGTGACGCAGACTAATCTTAAGAATCATGATTTTTTAATTGACGAATAAAAAGATTTTTCTGAAGTACCTCTATTTCAAGAAGAAAATGGGAGAGAAACTCGTTCATAAATGAATCCAAACGAATGTATCTCTGAAGTGCTGGTCGCTGAGAATACAATGCAATATCAGTGATTCGTCTTGTTAATTTGCGCCTAACTTCATTCTTAATGCCACTGATCACGTCACTGATTTTTCCTTTGGATAACGCTGTTTGATAGTGTAAGGAATGTATGTGGGCCTTTTCTACGTTGAATTTCCCAACAGAATTTTTGTCATTTTGAGATCATAAAGAGGTTTGAAAACTATATTTTTCACGTATATGGTTTTTTTTATATAAAACTGAGAATAATAATAAATTCGACATAAATAGTTTTCGGTGATAAAGCGGGAATTTAGAAAAAAATCGGGACTTTTTGAGGCGCTCTCTTCCTAGACCACACGCAGGTATGTACGAAATTTCTTCCAAGAAGCTTAATCAGTTTTCAATTTAAAAGGTGACGGGTCATCGTAAAAAATAATTTATGTTCCTGTACGCGTAAAACATGAAATGTCTTATGTCCTTCTTAATGCTTTAAAAGAAGATTATACTGTGAAGCGATATAAGAGAAAGGTTATCGTAAAAAACGTAATATCCGTCCTCCTTAGTTTATTTGTTTTTGTCACTTCAAAAATCAAAAATAAGAGTTCCTAAGATTTTTAGTATGCCTTTTATCTAGGTATTAGAAAACTATTTAAACTTAATAATATACAGACCAACATAGAACTGTAGCTTTCACGGCTTTGGTCAATTAAGAAATCGTGGTTCTTGTGGTTAGACCGTGTCAAATTGGAATTACTATCCGACGTTTCGTCTTCGATTGCACGAGGCATCTTCAGGGATCTTTACTCCACGAGATCTGAACACTGAATGAGCTCGAAGAGATTCAGGCGGGCTTTTATACCCGACTTGTGCTCGCCGAACCGTGACCCTGTGTTAAGATCCGTTTCCACGTGTGATGTAGACCGTAACACGTGTCTCTATTAAAAATATGTTTAAATATTTCAATAGATTCCCTAACTTTTCGTTTATAAAAACCTGGAATCGATGCTTGAACCTCCTGTTCCTTAAGTCTAGTTGATATTGAGCGTCCTGTTTCTCCCACTTACACTTCTCCACAGGAGCAAGAAATTTTATATACTCCTTCTATTTGGAAAGGTACAAGATCTTTCGTGGATCGCAAGCATTGTCCAATCTTCTTATGTGTATTGAAGATTGTACGTATGTTGGACCGCCGAAGTAATCGCCCTATTCTGTATGTAGGAAAGAACAACACTACCTAATGGTGGCTCTTTATCGTTCTCTTTTGGCGGAGTTGGTTTACTAGATCTTTTAATGGAACTCGTAATATCTTCAGTGCAATAGCCATTCCCTCTGAGAGCTTCGGTCAGTTTCGATGTTTCCGATGTTAAAGAATCTTGATCAGAAATCGAAATAGCTCTGAATACTAGTGAGTTAATAACCGATTTCTTTTGTGCTGGATGGTGATGAGAATTTGCATTTAAGTATCTATTTGTATGCGTCGGTTTTGTATACACAGAATGTCCTAATGAACCATTTTCCTTCCTTTAAACATATACATCTAGAAAAAGAATTGTTCCATTAGATTCAATTTCCATCGTGAACTTGATATTATGATGTTGCTGATTAAGGTGGTCCAGAAATATGATAAGATTATCCTGTCCATGAGGCCAAACAACAAAAGTATCATCTACATATCTAAACCAGTGCTTCGGTTTTAGTGGAGCGGATGTTAGAGCGAAGATATTTTGGTCAGTTTCGATGTGGAATCACTTTACACAAATATTCCTGTCAACGACTCAATTTCCATTATATCAGACATACTGGATAATAATAATAATCTTGATAAGAACTTAATAGACCTAGTGGAAGCTTGTCTTACATCTACTTATTTCATTTTTCAAGGAACTTTTTATGAACAAACCTCAGGGGCAGCTATGGAATCTCCTCTATCACCTGTGGTAGCGAATATCTTTATGGAAGCCTTTGAGGATATTGCTCTAACATCCGCTTCACTAAAACCGAAGCACTGGTTTAGATATGTAGATGATACTTTTGTTGTTTGGCCTCATGGACAGGACAATCTCCTCATATTTCTGGACCACCTTAATCAGCAACATCATAATATCAAGTTCACGATGGAAATTGAATTTAATGGAACAATTCCCTTTCTAGATGTATGTGTTCAAAGGAAGGAAAATGGTACATTAGGACATTCTGTGTATAGAAAACCGACGCATACAAATAGATACTTAAATGCAAATTCTCATTACCATCCAGTACAAAAGAAATCGGTTATTAACTCACTAGTATTCAGAGCTATTTTGATTTCTGATCAAGATTCTTTAACATCGGAAACATCGAAACTGACCGAACCAGACAGACAGACCCAACATACGTACAATCTTCAATAGACATAAGAAGATTGGACAATACTTGCGATCCCCGAAAGATCTTGTACCTTTCCAAACAGAAGGAGTATATAAAATTCCTTGCTCCTGTGGAGAAGTGTATGTGGAAGAAACAGGACGCTCAATATCAACTAGACTTAAGGAACATGAACGATGTATTAAAAAGAAACAAATTGTTCAATCTGCTGTAGCTGAACACCAGCATAACACTGGCCATTTCATAAGTGTTCAGATCTTGTGCAGTGAAGATCCCTGAAGATGCCTCGTGCAATCGAAGGCGAAACGTAGGATAGTAATTCCAATTTGACACGGTCTAATCCCAAGAACCATGATTTCTTAAATATACAGACCAGATTGATGTTATTACCACTTAAATGGAACACCCTGTATATTATATCCCCAACTTCCTGCTCATTATAAATACACTGTAAATATGGCGTTAAGTCTACCCTCGACGATCTTAATGATTCAAATCACATTCAATCCAAGGCACATTTTTTCGGCGAAGTTTCGCTTTCAAGATAGAAACCATACGCCATCAAAATCACAATTTTATAAGCACGGTTTTTCACCTTTATTTCCTTTCCTCGCTAATCTTTATAGGATATCTATTGAATACCCAGTTAAAACATCGACATACCACGTATTTTTCAATTTATAACGTAATTTCACTCAACAATCACAGCAATGAAATCGTATGTGTCAGTTGTTATTTTGTTTGACGATGCAACCATTGCCATTCAAAAAGAAAAGGCAGTAAATATTCAAAACCACAAATTTAATTTTTTTTTATTTGATACAGTTTATTATAGATATTTTGGTACCTAGGTGGATCGGTACTAGGTCAGCTCCATGTTAGGGGCCCGACTTCAATAACGCGCAGGCATTATTGTTACAGCTATAAAACACGAATTTTAGTATTATAGCTTTAACGTTAATGCTGTTGCGCACCGGCGCCTAACCTGGTGCTAACCCGGTACTGAACCATTCATTTTAATGATAAAATACACCTGTGTACCAAAACCTTTTGTATTAGCTAATGCTGCTCAGATATAGTAAAGATTAATGGATAGAGTTTTAGGGACTGAATTATCTCTTTATTTTGATGCCTAGGTTGACACAATAGTCACAGGAAAATGTTTTAAACGTCATATTTCTATTTCAAAAGTAGTTTATAAACGCTTTTCTGATAATTAGCCTTAAACATTGTAATTTTTATTCTCTGACTTATTTTGGTTATGTTGTTAACGGTTCAGGGCTTAAAACCTCACCTGAAAATTTTTCAAGCTATAGTAAATTATAAACGACCTGCAACAACTCTAGAAATTAAAAGTTTTCGGGGTGCTCAGGTGTAGTTTTATTGAACATTTTAGTAATTTAACAGCACCATTAAACGATTTACATAAAAGAAAAGGTAAAAAACATAGTATTACATGGACTCCTCAGAGTGAAGAAGCTCTTAAAGAAATAAAACAAAGAATGATCTGCGCCAGTGTTGGCATCACCCGATTTCTCTTTTCCGTTTTACTTCCCTCATAAAATGGAAGTATTGTAATCGTGAAAAAATCAGCCTCCGATATTTTTTCAGAGAATGTTCAGAATGTTTTCTCAATTCCGTCGATCTGTCTTTGTGTCTGTCTGGCAATTGGCTTTTTGAAATTTTGGTCAAAAATTATTGGTCATATGATGATATCATATTACTGGTAATATTTTGGTAAAAATCCAATATGCTGGGACAAAATGATGGCCTAGTGAAACCTTAAAATTTATTACTAAAAAAACTGATAGAAATTGAATGGTTTTAGTAGATTATGCTTTCTAGCCAACTGGCCGTTTGGCTAGGTTGCTTACTAAGATACAACAATTTTATTTTAATTTGACACTTTATGCTTGATTTTCAGATCATTTCCAGCTGATATTAATCTTTTAAATGTTACTCTCGATGTTACTTTACATACCCTCGATATAGAATATTGAACAAGCTAGGTTTGGTACTAGAAAAATTTGACTAAAACTTTACCAAAAAAGGCATCGTGTGAGAAAGAAACGATTAATTTTACATAATGTAATCAATGCGAATGTTAGGCTTCTTACGGCAGGGGTTTTCTCAATTTTTTCTAGAATTTGTCTTTGAAGATAGGGTATTAAACCTAGTATACTTACAATTTGCAAGACTATGTCTATTTGAAGCACATTTAATATAGGGTAAAGTCCGGAGAGATGCCACACTTTTCGAAAAAAAATCATAAAAGTGAAATTTTAATTTTTATTCGCTAAAAAAAAGTACTTTGGATGATAAAGAACAAGATATTAACGTTTTTATAAGAAAAAGTTTTTTGTAATGAGGTATAAAAAATAACAAAAAAAGTAATTTCTGTGGCATCTCTCCTACCGGGTGTGGGAGAGATGTCATGGCAGGTCCGGAGAGATGCCTTATTGGAATTTCCATTAGGGACAGATGCCTCATTGTTGAAAATTCTTTTTTTTCAATTCCTCTCTCTTACAAATGTTACATAAGTTTAGGTACATGGTACAGGTCTCATGTAACCATTTTTCACGTTTTATGCAGCATATCCAATCAACAGTTTTTTTTGTATGGTTGTATTCTTCGAAACATTCTACACAGTAGCACTGCGCATTGTTATATGGAGACTTATCTTCATAGCTTTCGATATCCGGCGTGGGTTTATTTATCTTTTTGGTTAAGATAGCCAGTGGCTCATCATCACTTTCATCATCTGACTCTTTTATATTTTTTGTAGCTTTGGTTTTTTTAAGTTCTTTCTTCTTTTTCTGATTTTTTTTTAAATTTGATTTCTTTTGGTTTTCTTTTTTTTGCTGCAAGGGTTTACTTTTCTTTATCTTAATGTTCTCAGGTGAAGTAAGTACGGTAGCTGACAGTTTTCTTTTATTTAGTGGTACAGGAATTTTTGGAATTGGTCTCATATCTTGTAAAAATGTACTTGGTGTTATGTCATCGTCATCTGATTGGTATTCAGAGGTACTTAGTTGGGGTTCGTAAGTGTTTTCTCCATCTGCTGATCTTGATTTCTTAGGCGTATGAATTAAGGCAACTGTTTCTTCTTGAACGGGAGCATTTGCATTTCCATTATTTGTATTCTGTTGTGACAAATCTGAGATCGCATAAAAATGTTCTGGCATTGCATTTTGGTCAAGGGGGCATATGCCAGTGACTTGAAACTCCGATATTGCATTTGACGCAGTAGGCACGGATCCATGCCTTTCCAAGAACTTTTCCCACTTGATACCTGGTTAGATTTCTGTTGGGATGATTGGGCATCTATGTTCTGGCTTCTTGATTCCAATAGCACTTAGGTCTAAGGGTTGCATGGCCTGGGTGCAGTGGCTAAGTAGGCACAAGAAAATAATTTGATTTGGTCTGCAATTTCTAGCATTTCAACATCCGAGCAATGTGATGAATGCCCATCCATAATCAATACAGGCTTTCTTGGGATAAAATGTTCAGTAAGCCATTTTAAAAAAATGTCTGAATTTATAAAGGACGACTTTTTATTCATGAAAACAGAGGAGCCAGCTGGCAAACCATCGGAAAATTCTGATTTCTTGTTAACTTCTTTCATAATGAGGACCGGTGGAAGAAACACTCCTTCAGCATTGCAACAGCCATAACCGTGACATTTTCTCCTTACTCGCGAGATGTCAAAGTATGCACATCCTTTGCTCCTTTGGGAGCAATAACCTTGGAAGGCTTATTTATGATTTGGATTCCTGCTTCATCCATGTTGAAAATATTGGATGGGCGATTAATTAAGTTATTTTCGTTTAAAATGTTGGTTAATAGATGAAAGAAGTTAGCAACTTCTGACTTAGTCATTCCTTGGGCTCTTGCTAACGATAGTCCTTCCGACTGTCGAATGGATAGGTCCGGATTTCTTTCCAAGAAAGATCTAAGCCACTGCTTTCCAGCTTTCTTATTCTGTATTGAGAATGTGTGTTTTACTTTGAGCTTTTCTGCGAAATTATATGCTAATGTTTGAACTGTTTTTCGATCCGGCGCAAATCCAGCAGCACAGAGTTTTTTGATATGAGTTACCAGCATTCTTTCGTTCTCATGCCCCAAAACACCTTCAAATAAAAAAAATATTATTCTCTTATTTGAAACTAGTAGAAACCCCTAAAATTATGTTTTATTATTTATTTATTTTATACTGCTCAATAAAAAAATGCACCGTTTAGAGCAATCATTGAGAGCCTGTTGCAGAAGTTACAATTAAAACTACTATAATTATTTACCTCCTGGGCCAAGAGGACCTTTTGTAACTTTTCCAGATTTTATTCTCCTGTCTATGGTGCGCGCCGGCACTCCATATCTTCTCTCACTTTTGACTTTTTCTATAGCAGTACCCAATTGTTCATCCGTATAATTACCCCTTAATTTGGCTGTGGGCTTTCGGATATATTTTCTCGGCATTGTTAATCTACAAAAACTTACGAGTTAGTATGCAATGTCTTTTCATATGTTCCACGAAATCCCTAAAATATTATAAAATGTTGAAAAACCTGCGAATAATATGCGGCAACTCTCCCACCCAAAAAGGGCGGCGTCTATCCTTTTAGGTACGGAGAAATGCCGCACCTGATTCCATGCGGCGGAAAAAAAAACTTTACCTTAACTATACACAAAACTCTTTAAAATGGCCTACATATTGGGAGAAATATAAATAAACTCCAATTTTTTATCAAATATGTACAGCTAATGAAGCGTGAAAGCCTGGCTGTAAAATTTTTACCTTAAAAAATTGCCACTAGCAATTTCTAACGTGTCAGTTTAAAGGAAGTCACTGCCGACGCTGTTGATTCATCAAGTATAATCACACTACTGACCGAACTGCTTCTAATTTTAATGGCGGCGCTAGTTGAGCGCCGACACAGCAAGTACCACGTGATCTGCGGCATCTATCCCACCGCGGCATCTCTCCGGACTTTACCCTACGTGGCATTTCATTTAAAAATAATAATAACCATTAAATCTACTCTGTATTTGTACTATTGAATTTACTTAGTTTCGCATTGCCTGTACAAAAAATATATAAACAATCCTAGGAGCTGGTCTTTTTTAATTATTTGTAGTATTAAAAATAAACTTAATGGCGTGGACATTTACAGTTTTGCTGGATCTCGCTACCCTAAGACATTTTAAATTTGGATATGAATTATATGTGATCACCTTGTATTGTTCGCCCAACATATCAGAAATCAGCAAAAGATTGCGAGTAACTATTGAAAGGATGTGTAACTACATTTTTATTGTTTAAAACTCTGCATATCCAAGCAAAATGTTTGTCTACAACGGGATGCGAAAAATGAGAACCTATCGGTCATGGGTCAAAAAAGGATAGATAACCACCCTGTATTAAGATAAAACTATTAATTTTATGTTTTCTTCTTATAACGCTATTGTATTTTCTTGTTCTTTATGTCATTTTAATATATTATTTTTATTTAGTTAACGTCAAAAATGTCTCAAATCAGTTTTTCTTTTCAGCTGTTGGTGACATCTGTTCCTTTGCTCAGACCAAGGAACACTATGCCGCCAAGCACCCCTTGGATACTACTCTTTTCGGCGTGGAAACTAGACCTGATGCCCTCAAGTAAGTTCGAACTTTATAAGATTACCAACACGTCTAATATTTTTTGCGTGTAAATAGAATTGGCGCAAATTAAGAATGTTGCATGATATGACACGTTTTGATTTTGATATTACATATTTGTGTAGCATTACAGGACTTATTAGTTGAGTATCTCGAGGGTCAAACTTCAAGCAGATCAGGAAGTAGGTCAGTTAAAAAAAAACTCTAGCTTTCTTGAACTAGCCAAAGTTGACTATCCTAGACCCTCCGCAAATTAAAACTAATGTAAAAAAGTTTAAAAAAGCCTTTTTTATACAATATCTGATAAAATATTGTAATATTGTGAATATGAGAATATAGAAAATAAGGATATCCTGTACCAAATATGATATTAGTATAGCGAAGGGATAAGTTACTATCAGGTACAAAATATTTGAGATTTTTGGGTGTAAGTTCCCTATACTTATATGTAGTGAAATACATGTTTGAAATTCTGGTAGTTGGTAGGGAAACGTGTCACATTTCAGATTTTGTGCGGCAGACGTCAATTTTTGGACTCATTCATCTAACTAGCGACGCCTGAAAATCCAGCTCAACTTACCTAATGAAGTACAGGAATTTTTTTTTATATTTTGTGCCCTACCTAGAAGTTTTAAATTAGGAGCTATAAACAACCTTAAATACAAAAGTTGAAGAGTTTTTTTCGTATTATCTTTTAGAAATGCCGCAAAAAATATATGTGCATCGCTAAGTGTAGAAAATTATAACAGTTATGATTTTTTTTAATGGAACTTTGTATATATTATTATCTTAAATGAAAGGTATTTTCTTTCTGATTTTAAAAATAATACATTGTTGATATTTGGATGAGCCTTTTTCGAAATATTTCAGTTTAAAGCATTAATGCATCAATCGTTCATCATATCAAGGCAGCCTGGAAAACAAACATCTGATTTTAATATTGTTATTATGACATTTCAATAACGGTGAACCATTGTATTATTACTAATTATTAAAAGAGCAAAACTTCAAATAATTCGACTCTTTTATTCCAATCATTATAATATATCAAGAGTTCGAAAAGAATTCCATCAGGTATATCCTAGACAAAGGATACCATCAGGTAATCCCATGGTTGCTAGATCCTCATAATGAATGAGCGGGACAATATTGCTAACGACTGGCGATCGACAACACCCACAATAAAACTGACCACAAAAACAAAAAAACGGTTTCCTAATGGTTCAAAAATGACTTTTATGGCTAGAAAGTGAAGAAGCGGGAAATGCTGGATAATTTGCTTAAAAAGCGGGACTTGGAATTAATTAATAAAATCGGGACTGTTCCTCCTAAGGCGGGACAATTTCATGAAACCAAAAGCCTCAAGCGACAAAAGAAGCCTAAGTCTAGAATTGAACAGAACAGGATGATTTAAATCTTACTTTTTTTAAGGTAATTTTCTCTTAATTATATACTAAATACCCATGGTATCTTCTCATTTTAGAAAATCCAGAAAACTCTATTTCTGACGCGGCGTTGTATGTTAATAATAACATTTTTACCACTTTCAAATATAAATTTCACCCATATAAGTTCATTCCAGTACAGAATTTAAGTGAAAAAAATATGATTGCCTTATTGCGAAGAAATGGTAAGGCATATCAGAGAAGATGCTGATTTTTTAAATAAGATAATTTTTACGAATGAAGGTTCTTTTACCACATCGGGAATGTTTAATAGAAAAAAGATAAGCATTATAAAAATATAGTGTCGTAAGTCAATTCATGTTTGGTGGGGATGGGTAATAAAATTAGTGTACCAATTACACAGGGTAACAAAATGAAAACAAAAATTTGGTGCCGGAAATCTAACGTCTGATTTTAGATGTTTTTAAAGTGCTGATTCCAAAAATGCCACCAGATTTTTTCTATCAGCTCTAGTTTTTGAGATACAGGTTACAGCTTAATTAATATTTTTTTCTGATAAAGAACAACAAATAAAGAGATAAATATGTACTTAATCGTCAAAATAGAAATTTCCCAGAATCTAATTAACCCAATGGATACCTGGAATTGTCCCTGACCCAATGTCCCTATACTAGGAATTACTCAATACACTGCTCTTAATTACTTTTATACATGTAATTGCCTATGACCCGATCCTTCTATACCTGCTTTGCTGTACTCGATTTAGTATATTAGTGAGTTTTCCCAAGTAAAGTTGTGCTATCATTTTGTGTAAATTTTGGTCGTTTTGTAGTATCAAGACACTAAACTGAAACAATGGCAGCCACAAGCAGACGTACCTGTGTAAATCATCCCGATGTTTTTTGTTGTGTGTGGTGAATACACTTTGAAAGAGAGCAGAAAAACGATTTCTGACTTTGTGAAAAGAGCTTATCTTGCCTATTTTGGCGTTCATTTAGGAGATCAAGATAAATCTTGGACCTCACATTTCATATGTAAAACATGTGTTGAACATTTGCGACAGTGGACAACTAGAAAGAGGAAGTGCCTAAAGTTTGGTGGACCAATGGTTTGGAGAGACCCGCGAAACCATCATGACGACTGCTATTTTTGTCTCGTTAATATTAAAGGCATAAATAGAAACAATAGACACAAATGGACATATCCTGATCTAGATTCTGCAAGAAGGCCTGTAGCGCATTCGGAAGAAATACCCGTTCCATCATTCAGCAGTCTACCCTAACTGACAGAAGATGATACAGAGTAACAGAAACATCAACGTCTGACGAAGTTCAAAGAATTCAATCAGAAAATGACAGCAAATTTGAAGCAGATTTAGCAACTCCGCAGTATTTCAATCAAGAAGAACTAAACGATCTTATAAGAGACCTGAATCTCTCAAAGGAATCCGCTGAATTACTTGCATCCAGATTAAAAGAAAAAAATCTACTTTGTCCAGGTACTGATATTACATTTTATCGTAAAAGAGATACGGATCTGCTGCCTTTTTTCGCTCAGGAAAATGACTTGGTATTCTGTAATAATATAAAACGGCTCTTAGAAAAAATGGGGTGGCCTGAATACACTCCAGATGATTGGCCCCTTTTTATTGACAATTCAAAACGTAGTTTAAAATGTGTTCTTTTACATAACGGTAACAAATATGGCTCAATTCCTATTGGTCATTCTACTACCATGAAAGAAAAATATGAAACAATTGCATTAGTTTTGAGAAAAATTAAATACGAAGAACATCAGTGGGCAATTTGTGTTGATTTAAAAATGGATAACTTCCTCCTTGGACAGCAGAGTGGTTATACAAAATAACCTTGTTTTTTGTGCCTTTGGGACAGCAGAGCTAAAAATAAACACTGGGTTAACAAAAATTGGCCTTCGAGAGACGTCATGATTCAAGGAAACCAAACCTGATCAACGAACCTTTGGTTTCAAGAGAAAAAATCTTACTTCCGCCCTTGCATATCAAGCTAGGCCTAATGAAGCAATTTGTGAAGGCTTTAAATAGAGATGGAAATTGTTTTGGGTATTTGTCACGTAAATTTCCTGGCACGGAAAAACTAAAAGCTGGTATATTTGATAGTCCTCAAATAAGGCCACTTGTTAAAGATCCACAATTCACCACATCAATGAACGAGACTGAATCTAACGCTTGGTGTTCATTTGTTCAAGTAGTACAAAATTTTCTTGGCAATCATAAAGCAGAGAATTACGTAGAATTAGTGGAAACTATGCAATTTTAATATTCTCGGCTGTAACATGAGTATAAAAGCTCACTACCTCCGCAGCCACCTAGATCGTTTTCCAGAAAACTTAGGTGATTGTAGTGAAGAACAGGGGGAAAGATTCCATCAGGATATTAAAACTATGGAAGATCGTTATCAAGGACGATGGGATAGCCACATGATGGCGGACTACTCCTGGAGCCTTCAGCGAGACTGCCCTAGTAAGCTCCATTCTAGAAAGTCTTATAAAAGAAAATTTTTATGTGATTAGTGACTAATGTAATTATGTAAGTTAAGTTTTTGCAATAAATACTTAAATCAATGTGTCTTTGTTTTTTTAACTGGCAATAGTGATATTATATATTATAACAGTTATAACATAAAATATATACACAATTTTTTTTTTAAACTAGATCTGGTAGACAAAATCTGAGAACTTTTTTGCATTTTGCATTCAAAAATTACCCAGGAACAGTTAAAAAATCCCAGGCACCAAAATGTGTGTTGGCCTGTGTTATTTTTGAAGAGAATTTAAATGGTGAGAGATATTTAAATTTAGTACAAAATGACGTAGAATCTTATTTGGCAACAAGATGACGCACCCCCGCACAATGTTGTGGACGTTACCGAATATTTAAATAATCGCTATGATTTTTTATTATAAGGTTTGACACACTTAGATGTCCGTCTAATACTCCCGATCTAAATCCACTAGATTTTTTTGTGGGGATTTTTGAAAAACAAAGCCTACTACTACAAGGTCTCAAAATATGCTAGAATTGACAGAGACCACCCATATTTTATTTGCAACTCTGTTAACAGTGAATTACGGAGAAATATGTTTAATTGTATAAATAACCAATGAGGATACATAGAAAATATGTGAAATCTTTTTATAATATTTTTGCCCTATTTTGTTTTGTTTTTCTTCTTTTGGTATGCTATAATTGTTATAATAAAGGAGTCGAATTATTTGATCTTTCTGTTTTTCGTTATATCCCATATTATAAAAAACACGTCTAAATTGCTCTTTTAATTAGTAATAACAATATAAGTTCACCTGTATTGAAATGCCACCACGACAATATTAAAATCATGTTTGTTTTCCAGGCCGCCTTGATTTAATGAACCATTATTACACTAATACTTTAAACTCAAATATTTGAGAACGGCTCATCCAAATATCAATGATGCAAATATTTTTGAGATCAGAAAGAAAATATCTGTAATCTCAGATAATAATATACACAGTGTTCAATTTAAAAAAAGAAAGTGTTATAATTTTCTTTAACTTTTGTGTTTAAGATTTTTTTTTAGCTTCTAAAATAAAGCCTTCAGTTAGGGAGCGAAATATAAAAAACCCTGTATGTACATGGATACATTTGGGCTGAAGTGAAAGGTCTTTTTGTGTAAATTACAGATATATTTCGAAAATTCCGTTTTTGATCGGGGGTAAAAAATAGATCGATTTTTAGTAAGCCCCTACAGGACTGTGCATGGGACAAATTTTGTTGAACGGGGGGGGGGGTGATTTTAGAAAAAAATCACATACGAAAGGAAATCACAGGACTTTTTAACTGGGTGATATATTATTTAGGTTATCCAGAATATAACAAGTAGCACACAGGTCAGGAAAATAACAACAAAAATGTAACAAAAAAACTCTCTACTATAGTGTAGCTAAGAAACAAGTGAAAACTACCGCCATGATGATTTTCCAAACTCGATGACGGAATCCTCGATCGCATCCTTTCACTTTTGCCGGATCTTTACACAATATAAATATTATACGTTTCGGTTTAACTCTCTGCTACAGCAAAAAAGAAAATTCCATAACAATATTTTTAATTTTAAATATGGTTGTTAGCGGTTTATTTTTCATTTGCTGGCATGGAGGGCAAAACAATACCTTTGTCTTCTATTAGAATCAGGCGCTTCCTACGCGTCTGGCAGATAAGACTGAGTCCCAGTTACCATATATGGCAAACAGCATCTTTGGTATTCTTGACTCTATCAGAAGAAGAGGTATAATTGATGATCCAAAGATGTCGGGGAGGCGAATTACAACAAATATGTATTTTACATCCTTTTAGCGATTTATGAATCACTCAGTATTTGGATTACTCATTAGATAAAGTAAGGAATATTCTCAGCGTTTAATCTAAGTACCTACTTATCCGATAAGTGGTGTCTGTTTTATTCAAACGCAATAAATCAATAATTCAATTCTCGACAGTTGTTCATGTATGTATGTAATCCATCTTAATTAGTATAACAAAATCAAACCGTAAGCACGTAGTAATAAAAAAATTATTCTCAGAGCCCTCTATGAGGCGGCAACCAAAACCCCGGTGCACGCCATGCGACAACTGGACCGATGGAGGAGAGATGGACACCGTTCTTCTAGGTTCTTCATGTGTACTCCCGTCTTGGGAGCCAAGCGGAGAAGGATCAGAGGGAAGGTGGATATCGATATCGAAACGAGGATGGTGAGTAAAAACTTACTATTATTATATCAGTAGTAGTAGTAACAGTACAGTAACGAGGGTAGGCCAGTCGGCCAAATTGACCCTTGCCGATCATCTACCTAATCTCTAGAATATCCTTCCAAAGAAGATCCATGGCGTCGGCGTCGTCCCTTTGAGGGACTGCAAATGTGCCGTGGTGTAGCTGTGAGTTTTCTCCTAGGTCTAGATATCCTTAAGAAGAAGACCTTTCGAGTAAAGTTCGACTCTCTCTATTCCTGATAGGGCCAAGTGTCTCTTCAATCGAGAGTGGCCAGTAATCATCCCTATGAGGAAGCTAATATTCCGTCTACTTGTGGCAAGCAGCCAGGTCGATTTTGCTAACGAGACCAGGTCCCACGATAAAGTTTTTAGTCTGTCTTGTTCTGTCATAACTTTGACACTTCCCACTCATCGTCTGATAGATCCAGTCGTTTCCCACTCAACGTCTGATAGATCCAGTCGTTGAGAGCCGGTCTTGAGTTGCTTTCTTGACTATTCCTAATAGTGTCGGTCTTATGGACGGTATGTTTACTCCGAGATTAGCTAGCTCGGTACCTCCTGGGACAAAAACCACTAGGCAGCTCCAAAACCCGATGTTTTTGCTGGTCCGACATTCAGAAATTGGACGAAAATGAGTTTTGAAAATGCACAATTTTTTCGCTTTTAAAGGAAATTGTGTTTGTTTTCTCAAGGGACGCGACGTTAGAATAGGAATTTTGACAAGAACCTTTTTTATTTTAATTTTGGCCCAGAAATTTGTAGAAAATGTTAGTAGATCGAATTTAGATGTCTAATTTTATATACCATATTTAAATCACAATAATAGATAAATAATTATTATAACAGTACATAAATAATAAAAAAGTCGTTTAAAACTATTTTTTGGGTTATTCCGCCTTAGAAAATTGAAAAAAATAAAAAATAAAATATAATTACTCTATAAATTGAATAGATAGTCTTGAGTTCTGGGTCCACTACGAAGGTACCCGAGGAACGACACTGAAAAATGCCTGCTTTCAGGACGTTTCGAGGGAAAGTCTACCCCCGTCTTCAGCAAACCTACAAATAAAATACTAAAACCATGAATCCGCCACTACAATTTCGTAATTATTTAAAAAAGTGTCAAACATAACATCGGAATATACAGGGTGTCCCGAATTGCAGTGTCCAAACTTTAACAGCGCATTCTGCATTCAAAATAAGCCCTAATTTTCTATATAAACATATATCGGCAAATGCTTCGTTTTCGAAATACAGGGTGTTAAAGTTTTAAGAAAAAAAAAGTTTTTTAGTCATAACTCTTTTATTACATCAGATATTGTTATTAAATTTGGTAAACAGCCTTGGAGTAACAAAAGGCATTTTTTGATTTGAAATATTTTTTAATTTTTCATCAGGGCCGCCCGTACGGGATTTTTTATTGAATATTCTTGAAGAAAAAATGGTACTCTACTGCTTTTTCTGAAAACAAAAATCATTTCTAAAATCCCCACTCAGTTTGGAGCAAATTTGATCCCTTGTCTTTTTTTCGTGCGGTGTAAGGATTTCGAGTAAAAAACTAAAAACCATTTTTCTGTATGGCATAGTTAAAATTTCCATTATTGTTAATTTCAGTAGCAAAACCTTTAAGGTGGGATTGTAACAGCAAGTTTTTAAAATTATTTGGTTTCCGATATTTATTTCATGCAGTCTGGGTGAGTTCATAATTTCTGAACAACGTATGTAGGGTTTCTAAAATAAAAGCTTGTCTGACAACTAAGGAGAGATGACGTCATCGACCCGTTGTAATGGAGATTTGTATTATGTTTGGGTTATCAGGGTGACATCGCAGAAGTTAGCAGGCAACCTATTAAAATCTAATGTCCTTGGTACTTACCATCATTCCTTCATTGTCGACTCTTGGTATGCCATGATTGCATTTTTGTGATAATTGAACAATTGCTAGGTTCGTCTTTAAAGTATGACAGATGAGTTTATAATTCTAAAATCGTCGATTCATTTTGTAAAACCGTAATTAGAATTAATTCAGTTTTGAAGATGATACTTCATTTTACAGAAACTACTCTTTATTAACTAGGTTCGTAATTAATTTTACAAAAACTAGAATTCATAACTTTTATTAACTTATATCGTGAATAAAATTTATAGAGCACTTTAAATATCATTAAGGATTAATGTGGGCCTTAAAATTCACAATAATTGCTCAATATGAGCTCCTCTAACTTCGACACATTTTCGGCATCTGCTCTTAACTGTGTCAGTGGCATGGCGTATAAAATTCGTATTGGCTTGCTCTATCCTTAGAATCAGTTCTTCTCTTGTATGAACTGGTCTGGAATAAACTAAATTTTTCAAATAACCCCACACAAAGAAGTCGACAGGTGTGAGGTCAGGGAAACGTGGTGGCCAGGCTGTAGCTCCTAATCGTCCAATCCACCGTTCTGGATAATTATTATTTAACCACTCGCGATTTACAAGTGCAAAATGCGCTGAAGCCCCGTCCATTTGAATCCAGAATTCGTTTCTAAGATTTAGAGGAATATTTTCTAGACATTGAAATAACTCATTTTGCAGAAAATCATTAAATAACTGTCCATCTCGGCGTGGTGGTAGAATATGGGGCCCGCAAAAAATTTCATTTATTACACCACACCAAACATTAACAGAAAATTCTTGCTGAAATGCTCTAGTTCGTACAACACGTGGATTGTCATGGCTCCAGATTCGTAAATTATGGAAATTTACTGCGTCGCTTCGGGTAAATGTGGCTTCATCAGTCCATAAAATTTTTTTGAGAAGTTCTCGTCTTCCTCTATTTGGCGCAAAAACCAATTGCAAAAACTGACACGTTTTTCGGCATCACCAGGTTGTAAGTTTTGAACTGGCTGCATCTGAAATGGCTTCCTGTGATCTTTCCTCAAAACGCGATGAACCTTATTTTTAGAAACAAAAACTGCGTTGCCTTATAAATTATGAGCTGCTCTTCGTAGGCTTAATGTCCTATCGTTGTCAAACTTATTTAAAATTACGTTTCGATATTGTTCATTTCTTCTACCTTCGTTTCTTTTTGAGTCCAAAAGTCCTAAACATTAAATGCGTTTTAATGAAAAGTTGTTTGCAAGGTAATCTTCTATTTGGAAATCTTCGTTGGTATTCCCGTACTGCTGCATTTGCATTTCCATTACAGAAACCATAAACGAAATGAATATCAGCATACTCAAAGTTACTGAATAACACCATTTTGAAATCACTAGTTAGACTGATAATTACCTTTTTGTATAAACTGTAATGTACCTGATATTTATTTACTCTAAAAACTCAAATGTCACACTTTAAAGACGAAACTAGCAATTGTTCAATTGTCACAAAAATGCAATCATGGCATACCAAGATGTTAAAGGTTTTGCCACTGAAATAATTAACAATAATGGAAATTTTAACTACGCCATATATAAAAATAGTTTTTAGTTTTTAACTCGAAATCCTTGCATCGCACGAAAAAAGGCAAGGGATCAAATTTGCTCCAAACTGAGTGGGGATTTTAGGAATGATTTTTGTTTTCAGAAAAAGCTGTAACGTACCATTTTTTCTTCAAGAATATTCAATAAAAAATCCTGTACGGACGCCACTGATAAAGAATTAAAAAATATTTCAAATCAAAAAATGCCTTTTGTTACTCAAATGCTGTTCACCAAATTTAATAACAATATCTCAAGTACTAAAAAAGTTATGACTAAATAACAATTTTTTTCTTAAAACTTTAACACCCTGTATTTCGAAAACGAAGCATTTGCCGATATATGTTTATATAGAAAATTAGGGCTTATTTTGAATGCAGAATGCGCTGTTAAAGTTTGGACCTTGCAATTCGGGACACCCTGTATGCTATTTTTCGCTGTTTCAGTTTTATTTTATTCTCTTTATATGTGATACTGTGTCCTACATAAATAGTGTAGGGGTCAGGGGGATCCCAATGGCTTCTTTAATTTTTACGGATCTACCAGTTTTTTTAATGTGTTTCAAGCCCATAAACGATCATTTTTTAGGGAGCAGTCCGCCAGAGTGGACAAAAAATTGTTATTAACAAATAATTGTTTGTTATTAACAACTAATTGTTTAAATATTTGAAACAGCAATTTTTGCAAAATCTATTGGATCATGTCATGTGAGTGATTTTAAGCATAAAGATCCTTATACATTTTTACGTACAACGCTTAGTTTCCGAGATAATTAATGAAAAAAATTGATTTTTGCGTTTTTTTGAACGCTTGTGACTTTTGACTGGATAAACTTTTTTCGATTTTGAAGACGGCGATGGAAAGTTCAAATCAAGATCTACATAGAATAATCAAATTCTATACTTAAAAATTGCGTCTTCATTGTTTAATTCGGCTATAAACGAGTAGCTTTCGACCACTTATTTACACGGGCCGTCTTAATTGATGTTTCTCGTAAAAAAAAAATGTAAGAGAATTCAAAGTTAATTTTTAGTTCAGTTTTTAAACGATTTAAAGATTCGATTTAGGGTCTTGAGTACGCAATAATATTTCTGTATTATAGTTTTAAAATTTAAAAATGACAGCTGTTATATTGTTGAAATTAAAATTTTCGAATGGATCAGTGGCAACATATTGTGATTCTAGGGCTATAGTTAATTTAGTTATAATTGATATTTTACCGAGGATTGTTTCCATCATACCCGACAGAAGCGGGGGGATATCTATACGCTCCGCTTCACCTACAAATG
The DNA here is from genome assembly GCA_030620095.1 of Kuschelorhynchus macadamiae. Taxonomy (NCBI): domain Eukaryota; kingdom Metazoa; phylum Arthropoda; class Insecta; order Coleoptera; family Curculionidae; genus Kuschelorhynchus; species Kuschelorhynchus macadamiae. The sequence continues at coordinate 34,477 of JAUTXW010000522.1, read as the reverse complement.
GAGATGATCGAGCTTCACAAAGACTCATATTTGAAGTCTAAATTTCATGATGGGGAACATTTTACATGCAGGTTCTTCAACAGGATTTCTCTCAGGTGCAAGTTTACTGTTTTCTTCAACATCCAAAAGTATGGACTACCATGATAATATGAACTGTGAACTGTTTGAAAAGTGGTTAAAAGAACAACTGATTCCAAATTTAGATGCTCCATCTTTAATCATTCTGGACAATGCATCTTATCATTCAAGAATCTTAAATAAACAACCTACTTCATCCTGGAAGAAAAGTGATATTTATGACTGGCTAATAAAACAGAAACAAAATCCTTTAACAATATGCTGAAACAAGAACTTCTTTTAATGGCAAAATCTATTAAAAAACCCACGATATATGCCATAGATGAAATATTACGGGAAAATGGACATGAGGTTTTACGACTGCCGCCATACCAATGTCAGTTTAACGCAATAGAATTAATATAGGCTGGGGCAAAATCATATTACGAAAAACACGTGAAGGATGGTCTTACATCAGATGAAGTGCAAATTGTTTGGCAAGATTCATTAAATTATATTACGCCGGAGTAATGGAAGAAATCTGTGGAACATACGGAGAAATTAATATGGGATTGGTGGGATCGAGAACGAGTTCTAGATGTCGAAATAGCACCAATGATCATTGCGCCATTCGAGGACGACTCAGAAGATGAGGACATTTTAAGTGATGATGATATTTTTTAGTCTATCATTAAGAAGTTTCTAAAAGATTATATTAGTCTCTGACGTGTATAAATCATAAATTGCATTATGAATATCCATTTTTGCATTGTAACTTAAGTCTTTTGCCTTTGGATTTTTTCGTGTATATTTCTTAATCTTCTTGGGAAGTAAATTATGTTTTTTTTTTCATGCCCAAGCCAGTGAATTTTAATTTAAACATTTTTTTATTAGATTTGACACCATTTTTTTGCTTACTTTTTTAGAACATTTGTAATTTTGTAGGCAATAAATAAATAATTATAGAATACTTGTTGCAATTTTAAAGTTTGTTTAAAATAAATAAAATTTTTTATTAATTATAAGACAAAATTTGATATATAAAAATCGGTAAAATTGCTTTACCAGAAACTCGGGGCTATATATATATATATATATATATATATATATATATATATATATATATATATATATATATATATATATATATATATATGGCCCTTAATTTTAGACTGAAATTTAAAGAAATCGGATAAGGAGTTTTTTAGCTCTGCCGCGAACAGACTGACGGACAGACATACCTACAGACAGACGGAATTGAGAAACCCTTAAACGTAAAGATCTGAAAAAATCTCACGAGGGAAGTAATAACTAATTATCTTATGTTTTTAACAAAAGTGTATATTTTTGCAAAATAAATTTTTTTTGTTATCACAATACAGAAAAAAAGTTTTCTTTGCACAGGGGTGGCCCGCATTTAAATAAATGACACCGTATAAGTGGTTAGATTTTTAGGTCAAGCGGGGCTCATAATTTTTGGTGATTGATAAAAAAATCTCTCTTTCATTAAGTGGCTGTATAAACAGAGCATATCCTGATTGTTCCACTGATTCGAACCGCCTTCCGACTTTATTAAGTCGCTTGCGCCATTTTGTGTATTTTTGTTTTTGCCAACCAAAAAAATTTTAACCAAATACATATTTAGCGAATTTTCTTTTTAGTCCCTCGGCATTTAATTTATAAAATAATATTAAATGGCTATCTTAATAATATTGCGTAATATAATAAAAAAAACTCTTTTCTTTCTCCCTGTATATTTGTAAATTGCCCATCGAGATTTAATAGCTCGATTAAAGAGTCACACAACATTTTGGTATTCATTGTGTTTTCTGATTTGATTCATAATGTTGGTGACCTTTGGACCCGCACGATAAGAACGCATTCGTCTATACCTACTTATTTCTTACCTACTGCCCGAGACCTGATTGAGTCCCGAGATCACGCCCTCAGCTAAGCAAATGTTGCCCATACCTGGTCTAGAGAAAGTTTTCTGTTACATTTTTTCTACTTTATAATCAGACTTGTTGTGGCAATATGGCGATTTAAATATTTTTATAAGAAATCTAATATACTGTGCTAACAAAAATATGGGAGAACATAACTACAACATATTCATGTGTTTCGGTCGATGGTACAAAAGAATTTTTTGCACCTCTGGCCTAAAACACTTTTACGCCTAGAGCTGATTGTTGCCCTAGTGCAATAATTTTCAGTAGCTGGTGTAAAAATGCCATTTTACGCCCTTGGTATAAAAATAACTATTATTGGGATGGATCAAATTAGAGCCCCATCAAATATATCCAACTTCTGTCGTCAGGAATTTTCCGCAATTCACAGTTTTGTGAACAGACTTTATGCGTCACATCGAGGGCCTATTTCAATTAAAGTAGATATCGAATTTCAATAGCCATTTATTCATTATTAGTACCACCACAATTCAGCCGTCATCGTATGGTCCCATGAAGGATGTATGTAATATGCGGGCAGTGCAAAGTCATTAATCGCACTTATAAACGTCACTGGGAATTTTTCTATTCTAATTCAGACAGGAAGCCAGGGGCCATTATTTCTAGTCGATAGGCAGGCGCCACAGAGCGCGAAAAATAGATGAGCATTTCCTCGTTTCTTTTAGCTGTTCTCCGGCTTCTGTGCCGCTTCTCGGGCTATCTATTTTCATTTGGGCACTTTGTCCCAAATCCGGTCGAATTTCTCAGGATGAGGTGATTTACAGCGTTCTTATTTTCTCACATTTTTCATTATATTTTAGCTTGGTTTTTTTGTTATTTGTTGGATATATATTAGTAAATATATCAAATAATATTCCTAACATGAAGTATTATTATTTTTGTGCTCTATTATTGTTACTTAATGTTACATTAATACTAAAAAAAAATGCCACGCTGTTATTCCAAAGCGTCCTGAAACAAGAGTATTTTTCCTAACAACTGAGAAACTGCTCGAGCTGGTCTTTTCCTAAAAGGTAGATTAAAAAAACTGTGCTCAGTGACTGCAGACTAATATTTCTACTTTTAGTTTGCTCTTTTAGTCAAACCTCTGAATGTATATACCTAAAATGATCCTCACGTTACTATTTTGTCAGTGTATATCAGACATTTTAACGTATAACTTGAGTCATAACTTCCTTGCCTTTTAGTCCAGTCGATTTAGTCAAAATATCGCGAAAACCCTACGAAAAATACCATTGAGCTAACAACTGGTACAGATCAGGGGCGTGCGGTGAAATTTTAAGAAAGGGAAGCAATTTTTATAAACTTACTTATTTGTAATGTAATTCGATTCTTCAATCATTTTTTGCAAATTCGTCAATGACGTCATCATAAAAACGTCGATGCGCCGACATATTTTGGAGAAGTATATTTTCAATGGACAACAGCGATGTATGCGAAAGTCTCTCCTGCCCCGTTGAATTTCTCACGAAATTTTGTATACGTTTAAGTGTTGAAAAATTGCGTTCTACTGATAAACTTGTGGCAGGTATTGTTAATACTAATTCACGCAATTTCGACACTTTCGTGTAGACATCTTCCAGCTCCTTGTCTTTTAAAAATTGTATAAGTTCCTTAGCATTATTTTTTGCGCTAATGTCATCAGTTTCGTAAATCACTTTTAGTTCAGATCGCAATAACACTCGGTCGAAGAACTGGCCATAATGAAGAAGAAGAGATTTCTGGAAAAGTTTTTCCTTTAAATGCATCAAAATTGCAGAGCTCGAGGAATTTAAAATTATTTAAACCGTTAAATCTATAGTTTATTTATTGCTGAATTTGATCGATTGTTTCATAAAAGAGGCGTCTGTATGATGTTTGAACATCTCCCACCTTGTCTGTTCGAAGACGGCTTGTGGCTCTACATTTAACGTCATCGTTGTCTCTCAAAATAGGTCAGTCATGTCTTTTTTGGCTTAACATGGACTTAAAATCATCCACTTTTTTTAGGCAAAAAGCAATATCATTTGTTTTAGTTTGTAATATATTAAAAACATTGTCCGAGAATGGAAATATTTCTGAAAATATATTCAACAAATAATTAATATTAAAATCTCTGAGTCCCACGATTCATTATTTTCTATTATATTGTCAAATAGTTCAATCAGTGATTCACGATTTTCAGATACTGTTAACACAAGTCTTCCATTATAGTTCCACCTAGTAGGAGCTGCTTTGGGCAATCGTTTGTGGACAATGGAGTCCAAAGCTTGTGTACAGTGGCAGCCATGCCACCTAAAGTAAAGAAAAACACTTTACACTCTTCAATGTGATTGGTGGACTTGTTTAAAACTAAATTTAATTTATGAGCAAAACAATGGACAAACGCAGCACTTGGGAACAGACCCCCTAATTGTCCTGCCATCACTGCAGCTCCATCATAGCTTTGAGCAACTAATTTTTTCTCTCCATTAATTTCTTTAGTAACGTTATAAACTACAGTATATAATGCATCTGCTGTACGATTTTCGGACACATTCTTAAAACCTAAAAATCGTTCTTGAATACGTCTGTTTTAATGTAGCGTATTACTATAGATAATATTTATAGTTTCGTGCTTAATTCTTTTTAGAATAATGGTTGCAACAGCGGAAATTAAATCAATCTGGATTCGATTCGACGTTCCGCGAAAAACGCTAGACTGCTCTAAATGATTTTTTAAGCAATCATCATATTTAGCCATTAAACTAAGTAAATCTTGAAAATTTCCTCTATTTGAAGAAACTCTTGTTTCGTCATGACCTCTAAATCCCAATTCGTGCTGTCCGAGAAAACAAACAACATCGATAAGCCTTCTTAATATTTGACTAATTCATTGTGTTGGCGATGACTAATTTTCAACTGTTTATTAAGGGCGTTTTCAATTCTGGTTTTGCCGAAGACTTTTCCTTTTATGACGGCCTGTAAATGCGCTTTGGACATAATGTGCCTTTTTACAGCTTTATAAAATTGTTTAAATCGGAAAAACCAGTTTTTTGCCAGAGACTCATTTTCAAAAAGTAAACATGGCCAACAAAATAATTTACTTATATTTTCACACCCTGTTAGCCATTTAAATTGTTCGTATTTAAAAAAGTAAAAGTAAAAAGTTTTTCCGGATAAAAATGTCTAATACAGTTTTTCATTTTTGTGGTTAAATTTTTCATAGGCGGTTTTGCTCTTTTTTTGGAAATTATTTGAAGCTTATCAGCGAAGTTTAATGTTGAAAATCCCTTTATTATTAAGACACAGACCACACAATCACACACACTCTTCTTTCTAAATTCTCCAACATTTTCAACGTTATTACCGACAGCCGAAGTTGACGGTATTTGCATATCCACGTCCGTATTATTGTCTTCCATATCGCACCATGCACGAAGCGACGTACGTATTACACAACACAGGGATAGCCGTTCAAACAACGGTAGCTTCCACCACCACTTAAAGCACGCGACTGAAATGCAATAATTGCTAACAGCCGGTGGAAAGGAAAATAACCTCTGGCTCGATTCACAAGAAATCAAGCATACAGGACTTGGCTGAGGAGAAGCAGCGGCCTGCATAGGTTCTACTTGATATTCTATTGTGGCTGGGTCGGAGTCAAGGCCGCATTTATTATGGGCTTGATAATTAAGATATTATTTTAGCATTTTTAATACAAACTAAATTAATCGTTTCCTATTTCAAAAATTACATTTTAGAAGATGTTTTGTAATTTTTTTTGGGGAAGCACTGCTTAACAAGTGTGCTTAACAACATATCAAAAGTCCCCTAACCTCACATGTGCGCGTCCTGGTTCTTCTAGAAGCTATTTCAAGTGCTCAGTAGTCTATTAATTTCGCCTTTTCACGTCCGTGAGGGTTCGTATCTGGTGCAGAACAAGTGCAAAACGACGCCTTGTCCCTGAAAGGTGACTAAAACACATTTTTAACCCGGCGCGGCACCAGATCTGAAACAGGGTGCAAAGTTACCCAAATGGTAAGCACAATCAAGAATGTGTTACATTTCACCCCGCTATTATAAAATCTAGGGTGTTTCCTAAGTAAGTACAAAAAAATTAAGAGCATATTCTTGAGCCAATTTTATCTTTTTTTTATAATATCTGTGATATCACTGTAAATATTTGTGTGAAATTTGGTACGCACATTCTGTGGATCTAGAGCCACTTATTAATGCACTGCATATGTTGGAAGGAAAAAATGGTATGTCACTGTTTTTTCCTGAAATCGAAAAACTCTTTTTGGAATCCTCATTAATTTCTGAGCAAATTTTATAACTTGCCTTTTTTCCGCCAGACACACAGTTTTTGCTGAATTAATTAATAATGAATTGATGTTTCAAAAATGAAATCCCATTTTATTAATATTTACATTTTATATCAAATGAATTGCTGAAAATAGGCACTTTCAACCCATGATACCAGCTGCAGCTCTCTTCTTCATATTTTCTCGCACAGGTGAAAAAATTCCTAGAGTATTTCGTATTCTGTCACATCCTTGAATTATCCGGTTTTTAAGATCGTCCAGATTTTGAACAGGATTTGTTTAAATTAATGTTTTCAAGTGACCCCACAGAAAAAATCCAATGAATTTAAATCAGGGGTTCTTGTAAGCCACGGTTGACATGGTAAATTTGCAAATCGACCAATCCAACACTTCGAAAATTATTGGTTTAAACATTCTCGAACAGCTACTAATACGCAGAAGAATTTATATACTAATAAATGTGTTATCTTCTTCAGGAAATCTTCTGTATGTAGCACCATCAATTCTGATTAGGAGAAAAAAGGGACCAATTAGAAAATCAGAGATTATTACCACCCGTACATTTAATGAAAATTAATTTTGAAAATGATTTTTAATTATCGCATGACGACTTTCGTAGCTACAGTTATGGTTGTTATGAAAATTCATAATTGCGTTTCTTTTTTATTGAATCCATCGTCAGAATTCTATAAAATTGAGACCTAACTTTAGGAAGTGTGATATTTCAACGATACTCAAATCTTTTATGCACTGGTCAGACATCACCAGACTGGAAATTTTACGAAAATCGCAAAATCCAATATGGCGGCCATAAGAAAAATGAAAGTTGAGAAGGGTTGCGGGACAACTAAAGACCATGGAGACACGTCGCACACAATATTGTTTATCTTAAAAAGGTGTCCAAATAATGTCACATTTTGACAGCTGTCAAATCTACCATTTTGGATTTACTGGCGAAAAACGAAATCCGCCGTTTTCGGATTTTCGCCGATATTTCCAAAACCAATTGACCGATCGTAAATCTGAAGCCGAAACTTCCCCCCTCCCCTGCATATCTCTCCCTTGCAAATTAATCAGTTTCTACTAAGCGTTAGTGAATTCTTGCAAATGTGCGAACATTTGATATTTGTCAGCCTATAAACAAAGTGAAAACGGAGTTTGTGTACTTAATTATTTAAGTTTGTCAAAAATAATTTTGACAATCAGAAACCATACTCCACAGAAATGAATAAGGATTCCACAAATCATTTTTATTTTAAGAAAAAACAGTGGAGTATCATTTTTTTCTTCCAAAATATTCAAAGCAAATTCACACCACTGCTAAAAAAATACATAAAAAATGCCTCTAGATCCAATAAATGTGTGTTCCAAATTTCACATAAAATATTTACATATGTTATAAAGAAAAAACTATTTTTTTTTAAACTTACCACCCTGTTTCTTGAAAATGAAGCGTTTGGGGACATGGGTTCATATGAACTTTTTTTCATAAAATTGGCTGAGGAATATGCTTTTGAATTAAGGAGACATCTTGTGAAACTTTGTTGACATATTTAAAAAAACTTTAATTTTTACACGCCCTGTATAATATATCGGAATGTTGAAAATAAATCTTTTGGTTTTACTTCAAAACTTAAATCTCTCAATACGTGAATAAAAACTATATTTTAAGTTGTGCCATGTATTCACATTACGACAATAACAAGAGCAATTTAATTATCGTAAAAATACGAGAATCAAAAACTTATACTTCCACATTTTTCGTGGTATCGGAAGAAAGTAATAATGGGGCATATTTACAGTTGTGTAAGAAAATACACTGTTTGTGACCATAAGAGACTCCTAGACTACCAAAGGTTTAAAATGTACCACACAATGTGTTGGGATGAGCAGTTTTAGAAAATCAGCTGCAGTAGCTGAGAATCATATCGATGAATCAACAACATACAAAAGAGGGTTGTCCAACAAGATCGCAGTCCTGAAAAAAACTGATGAAATATCAAGTTCCTCAAATTCTAGGCCCATCGCATCTCATTCCTTCACACTGATGAACCCTTTGTTCCCTCAGGAAGTCATTGCAATCCGCTATAAAGTTGCAACGTGCTACAAATTGCAAACTTGAAAAGTTTTCCAATAAATATTCTTCCTCCTTAATACTAATTAAATGAATTGTTTAAACTTGTTATTTATTCCTTTGCTTAGTATGTCATTCAGAAACAATATATTTTTAATTACTATTTGTAATTTGTTTTAATTAGCAATAGCAAACTTGAAGAGTTTTCCAATAAATATTTTCCTTTCTTAATACTAATTAAATGAGGCTTTTAAACTTGCTATTCGTTTGCTTGGTTTAAAATATCGGTATATATAAACAGACGCGGAAAATTTCAAAGTAATTTACAGAAATCCACTTTGTCTTGCTGTGCTATTAGGTTTATTTGAAGAGGTTTATTTACGAATGGTGAGTGCGCTGCTTAAAATAGACAGGTTAAACTTTTTGAACTTAAGCCTCGTGTAGAAGTTCAAGATCATTGACACTATACTTATATTACAAATTATATACAATTTAGAACCTTTAGGGTTCCATATTAGAAAAGTGGTAATTTAAGGAGCATTTTGTATGCCGGAATTTCAGTTATTTACAAAATTTCATGGCGCCTTTTTAAAAGTAGCTAGACATTATGCATTTAAAGGGTGTTACGGGTTTGACTACAAATATTTTAACATAGGATAGTACGAACGATTTTAATCAAAATATTCAAAATGTTTAATTTTGGAGAAGGTTTCAACTAATTCCAAGACAACATGGCAACATTGCTATTTCATCACCTGAAGAAGAAGAAGTATAAAAAAGCCTGTAGGTTTATAAACGATTGAATTACTTTATTTTGATTATTTTTTTGTAGAATGTATGAACTAATGTTTTAATAAATTGTGGTTTGTTAGCATAATATCGGCGTGTGTATAAAAAATAGTAAAAATCTGTTATTAAAACTTTTTAGATTATTTATTTGTATAGTTTTTAACTGCGCAACCCTAAATAAATTTATTTGTTTCCAAAAATTAATAAAAAATATGTACTCACCAAACATATTAATTTATAGCACTAGGTAGGCATTTTACACACTAAAAAAAAGTATTTTAAAAACTTAAAGTCAATGCTGAAAATGTCTACCGCCACTATTTAAACACGCACGAATACGGCGAAGCCAATTTTCTTGAACAGGTTCAAGGACGTTAGGTCTTTGTCTAATTTGTTCCGCTGCAGCAAAAATAGGGTTTCTAAGGTCATCCATTTTCAATTTCAACCCCATTATAACCTAATGTTTTCATGTTGCCCCAAAAATAAAAATCAAGAGGGTTTAGATCTGGTGACCTCGGAGGCCATTTTCTGGGTTCCACTTATTATGAAACGAATTATCCAGATGTAACACATTCCTATGAATGTGGGCAGGAGCTCCATCATAAAGAAATCTTCTAAAAGAGTAGGCAATTCATTAGTTAAAAATTCGGGGTATGCCTCTCCTGTTAAACGTCTTGAGCCTTTTGAGCTACAAAGGTCCGATTAACCGATTGTGGATTATTCCAGCCCAAATATTTATTGAAAACCGGTATTGAAATCGGCCTTGTTGAATCGTGTGGATTTTCCTGAGCCCAGGAATGAGTGTTATGATAATTTAAAATTCCATCTCTCGTAAAACAATATTTATCGGTTGTCAATATGTTTAAAGTAAAATTTTCGTGTTCTTGGTTTTCTCGGAGAAACCACCAGCAAAATTCTCTTCATCGGGGTAAGTCCTAAGTCAAAGCCTGTACTCGCTGCACATGATAAGAGTACAGAAGGTTTTCACGAAGGGTAGGATGAATGGTCCAATTAAAAAATCCAACTTGTCGCGAGATTGCCCGAGTGATTAAACCAGGGTTTGCCTCTACTAGAGCTAAAATATGTTTCTCGTTTTCGCGTGTTATTTGGCTTTCAGGTCCCCGATTAGTTTGACGGACGTTTACATTTCCCGTATCGTTAACTCTTTGTAAAACCGCCACAAATGTTCTGTCATTAAGACACCTCCTGTTAGGATATCTTTCACGGTATGTTTGGGACGTCAAATGAGCAGTCTGTCTACACTCTCATAAATTCAATATTGGCATACATTTTTAAAGAATTTTTAAATCCCGATTACGTATTAAAACGGTATGGAAAAATTAAGATGAAAGAACCAAAAAAACAAGGCAACTTCAACCGATAAGTTTGCGAATTGTTATTTGTTGAAGCCTGCTCGTTTCTCTACGGTAGGCAGTGTTGCCGTTTTCAAATAAGCATTCTGAGGTAAAATAAAACAATTTATTCGTTTTTTATTTTTTAAATTTAGGTCGTTCAGATATTTTACTAAAAAAAATGTGTAGGCATTTTGTAGACAATCAAATTGTTTTACATAATAAAATTAATAAATGTGTTAACGATGTGCTTAAAAATTAATAAAACAAAATACAACTTTAAGGCCGTTTTTCTCAAAAATGGCAAGGAATTGACCCTATGTTATTTAAGCATTTTCTAATCAAAATGGTCCATATTATCACGGGTTAAAATATTTGTAGTCAAACTCCTAACACCCTGTATAAAGCAATGCACCCAACAAAGTGACAAAAACAAAACTTCTCATTTCCAGCTATAGAGATATTCCTCGAATCAAGAAAGTTCCTATTTTTCTTTGTAATATGAAGAGAGTTCGAAAACAAGCCGGGCACGGATAAAAATGTTTTTAACTCTGAATAAAAAATATGTTATAACACGTAGACGGACTCTAAATAAAAGGAAATTTAAAAATGCGACTAATTTAAAGTTCGGAAATAATAGTCGTTCCAGGGCATAAGAATTTTGTTGACATAGGAATCGGTAAACAGAGTGGTTTCATGGTATAACGCACAACAACTAACAATGGACTTTATTGTGATAAACTTTGTCAAATCAATTGAAGATGGAAAAGTGGTAATTTAAAGAGCATTTTGTATTTGTTTGCCGAAATTTCCCTTATTTAGAAAATTTCATGGCGGCTTTTTAACAATAGCTAAAAATTGTGAATTTATAAATCAGGGCACCCAACAGAAACAAAACTTCTCATTTCCAGCTATAGAGATATTCTTCAAGTCGAGGAAGTTCCTATTTTTCTTTGTAATTTTAAAAAAGTTCGAAAACAAGACTGGCAATTTTTTTATCTCTGTATAAAAAAATATTTAAGTCACGTAGACGTTCTCTAAATAAAAGGAAAATTAAAAATGCGACTAGTTTAAAGTTCGGATATAATAATCGTTCCAGGGGCTTAAGAATCTTGTTAAGAACATCGTCAAATGGAGTGGTTTCATGGTACAGGGTGTTCCAGCGAGGACTGAACAGGGACCTATTTTCGACCTTCCTTGTATTTTGGAAAAATTCAAAATAGCCAATCGGTGTATTTTTTCTTGTAGAATCCAAAAATGTCATCGAAAAAATATTTGAACCAGAAACAAAAGAGTTACGCTATGCATCAGGTGTTTTTTAAATGGAATGTATCGTTTTTTATAAATATTTTTGGAAAGAGTGATTTTTTTATGTCCGTTCTGATTAAAAGATTTGATTTTGCGATAGCTGTTTATATTACATTTTAATGTTTTACAAACTAAAATTTTAGCTTCACCTGTTTAAAATATACGATAGGTTGGTATAGGTGATCAAGGTAAAATGACGTTTGATTGCTTTGTCAATAAAAATTGACATTATTTTAATTATTGTCGAAGTCTTCACCTAAAAAATATATATTTGACTCTGATCGAAATGAAATACTCTTTGGACGAGAGACTACAGATTGTTATGCTATTTTACAAGTGCCAAGAAAATGCAAGAGAAGCAAGAAGAAGATTTATTGCAAATTTTCATAGAAATATATCCATCAATACAATTCTAAGGATAAAAAACCTATTTTAGGAAAATAAAACTTTACGTGATAGAAAAAAAAAATCAATAAAAAATAATTATTAAATAATAAAATAAAACTACTAATAACATAAGTTTTCAATGTGACCGCCGTTTTTCTCGAAACAACATCGATAACCCCTTTGTAGCCTTTCTAAACTTGCTGTTACAATATGATTTTCGTGGTTAAGGCGGTTTATTTCATCGACAGTTTTTCCCATGATCTCTTGAATATTTTCGTTTCGTTGTCTGTATACGACGTTCTTCAAATGGCCCCAAAGAAATGTATCCAAAATTGAGAGGTCGGGGCTATTGGGCGGCCAAGCATATGTTCCATTTCGCCCTATCCATTCGTTATGGCGCCGATTTAACAATTGAACCACATCATGCACGGCATGAGGAGGCGCCCCATCATTAAGCCAAATTAAATTCTGATATTCTGCCAATGGTAAGTCTTCCAAAAAATTTTCAATTTCGTTTTCTAAAAACTCATAATATCTGTGCACATTTAAAGTCCCGTTAAAAAACATTGGTCCCAAAATTTTATTGTTTTTTATCCCACACCAAACATGAATAGAATTCCTCCCTTGAAATTTAATAGTCTGGAACTTTTTTGGATTTTCAACGGCCCAGTGGTGACTATTATGTCTGTTGAATACTCCCGATGTTGTGAAAGTAGCTTCGTCGGTCCACACAATATTTTTGAATAAATCAGGGTCTTCGTTTTCTTGCCGAATTACCATTTGAGAAACAAGTTGGAAGCGAAGTTCTTTTTGTGCCGGTGTTAGGTACTGAAGTGGAAGGATACGAAAAGGCCTAAAATTATGAATTTTCAGAGTCCTGTGAACAGTCCCTCGGGTAACTCTTCTGCGCCTTACACCGCCACCGTACTGAACTTCCCGAACTGCATCCGAAATAGATTTGGTTGGATTAACTTGAAAATAATTTATAATGGCCTGGTCTCGATTTCTTCTTCTTTGTATATTTCTTTTTCTATCATGTAAAGTTTTATTTTCCTCAAATAGGTTTTTTATCCTTAGAATTGTATTGATGGATATATTTCTATGAAAATTTGCAATAAATCTTCTTCTTGCTTCTCTTGCATTTTCTTGGCACTTGTAAAATAGCATAACAATCTGTAGTCTCTCGTCCAAAGAGTATTTCATTTCGATCAGAGTCAAATATATATTTTTTAGGTGAAGACTTCGACAATAATTAAAATAATGTCAATTTTTATTGACAAAGCATTCAAACGTCATTTTACCTTGATCACCTATACCAACCTATCGTATATTTTAAACAGGTGAAGCTAAAATTTTAGTTTGTAAAACATTAAAATGTAATATAAACAGCTATCGCAAAATCAAATCTTTTAATCAGAACGGACATAAAAAAAATCACTCTTTCCAAAAATCGTATAAAAAACGATACATTCCATTTAAAAAACACCTGATGCATAGCGTAACTCTTTTGTTTCTGGTTCAAATATTTTTTCGATGACATTTTTGGATTCGACAAGAAAAAATACATCGATTGGCTATTTTGAATTTTTCCAAAATACAAGGAAGGTCGAAAATAGGTCCCTGTTCAGTCCTCGCTGGAACACCCTCAACAGCTAACATGTACATTGATATTTTATTAAAAATATTAAACTAGTTTTGATAGAAAAATCTGTCATAATTATCATATGTAGGTAGTATTATTATTTCCAAACACTCAAAATATTAGCAAACACGAGAAAAAATCTTAGAATCCAGAGGCATATTGCTTTGTTTCTAAAAATGTAATTGCTAAATTGCTAGATAGGTATAATTAGAATGAAATGAACACTAAAAAGAACACTGTGTAATTCTTTTGTGATCTGAATGAAGCATCTGACATCGTTAATAAAATTACAAACTACTCTTGTAAAATTCTATGACACACAATGTTCTATTATTGTTAAAGATTATTGTTAAGCTTCATTCACTAATAAACCCGAGTTTAGTGACAAATAATTATTAGGTGGATAGGACGTTAGCTCCTTCAACAGTAAGTGTTGGCCACAAATGATGTGAGTAAATGTGAATAAGCTTATACCAGTTCTACTGTTATCACACAATTTATATTGAAAACTTTCACTCACTTTCCCTCTTCCAGCTCGAGTCAGTTTCTCTGTTTCCGATAACTGATTGCTTTTGTGTCGTATGATGATGTGAATTTTCATTTAGATATATGTTTCTACGTGTTGATTTACTATATATACAGAGTGGCCTAAGGAACCATCCCCTTTCCTTTGTACAGGAACAACTAGAAAAGGATTCGTGCCTTGTGATTTAATTTCCATTGTACATTTTATATTAGGATATTGCTGATTCAAATTAATAACAAATACGGGGAAGTTTCTGGGCCTTGCGGCGATATTACAAAACTATCGTTTAAATATCTGACCCACCATTTTGGCCTTGATGAAGGCGACTCTAAGGCTTCCTCTTCAAAAGTTTCCATGAAGATATTACTACCACTGGTGACTGCGGAGATCCCATGGCTGCTCCTGAAGTTTGTTCATAAAAAGTTCCTTGAAAAACAAAATAAGTTGATCATGTGATATATGCTTCAATCAGGTCTGAAAGAGTTGTCAATATTATTATGGTGAAATAAGTCTGATATTATGGAAATTGAATCATTAATAGGCACATTCGCATATAGTGGTTCTACATCGAAACTGGTTAAGATATCTTTTGGATCTAATTGGATTGATTTAAGTTTTTCTACAAAATGCGTAGAGTTTCTAATATATGAATGTGTTTTTCCTGTAAAATTATTAAGAATATTTGAAAGATATTTACCAATTTTGTAAGTGGGAGATCCAATTGAATTGACGATAATTCGACGAGGTACATTAACATTGTGTATTTTAGGTAGTTCGTAGAATCGCGGGATCCTTGAGATGCTTATCCTTAACGTCTTCTCCGCTGCCGGCAGGATGGATACGTTTATAAGATTGGTTATTCTTCTCGATTTTGTTGGTCGGATCTGCTTGGATTACTCTGTAAGTGCTGTCGTCCAAAAGTAGCTGTTTTTTTTTTCGTGTAATCTGTTTGGTCCATGACGACAGCGGCATTTTCTTTGCCTGTTGGAAGGACTAAAATGTCTGTACTATGGTTTTTTTTTGCGCAACTGAGAGATTCAATTTAGATTCCTTAGAATTTCTGATGATCTTCGCTGTTTCATACCACATTACATCAGCTTCTTCTGCTAAAACTCTTCTAATTGTGGCTTCGAAGGATGGCACTGTGTCTTCTACGGGTATGTCCTTTGATGTAATGACGAAGTTTTGGCCTATGGAGAGGACGCATTGTTCTGGTTTACTAAGGACTTTGGAAGTCAGGTTGATTACGGTGTTCTTTGGCGGTTTTACTGGTTTCTGGAAGTCCAGAAGTCCTCCTCCGAAATTTTTCTGCTGCCTAATGGGAACTGCTTGATGTATCGATTCTGCCTACGCATTGATAATGTCACCAAGAGTTCTAAATATTTGATTTTCAAGTATAGAAGCTAATTTTAAACGAATATCTAATTACTTTTGAGCGTTTATATCCACATGAAGTGTAAGTAGCCGGCCTATAGCCGAGACTAGGTCTTCCCGACGATTTTTTATATTGTTCGGGGAAATATTTGTTAAAAGAAGGAAGAAATAGGGAAAAATAAAACGTCCAACAATCGAATAAGATATCTAATGAGTAGCGCCTATTTATATTGTATATATCATTATTCTCGGGGAAAGCAGTACACCCTTACTGGCTATCTGTTGAATAAAATATAACAGCACAATAAATACTGCTATTTCGACGTAAAGATACCAGACCTTAATGCAGACGCGCTTACTGCTACTATTGACATGTTTCTACACACTGTCATTTGTTTGTGTATTTTATAGTTTAACTTATCATTGGGTAGGGAGAACTATATTACTAATTTATGTATTTCTCAATGTGTTTACTGGCTGCAGTTTTATTTACTTATTTGTTATTGTAATTTGACTTTAATTACTATGACTATAGTTAAGGGTGGATACGTTTAGCATAGTTCTTTTTTTACTGCTTTGTCAACAAGATTTCCTGTTAGACAATAAAGCATATTTTTGACTTTGACTTATTTTATTCGGTAAATAAGGGTAACGGAGGCTCAATTGTAGATGTTTTAGGTCCTGTATGTCAGTTTTTAAATAAATCCCATTATCTGGCAAATAGCTATTTACCGGATAAGATAATGACAGTTCGGTATCTGTCGGATATCTGTATTGCGTACTTTCACTCAAACTTATTCTTGGGTTAACAGTTGGATTGATAGGACGTTAGAACCTGCCAACAGTAAGTGATGTCAACAAAAAATCTTTGTAAATGAGAAGGATATATGCAAAAGTTCCAGGTATCAGACAGAATAAAGTTACCACTTCCGCCAAGGCATGGTTTTAAACTGCGCGTCGGGGTCGGCGTACTACGTAAACATTAGAACACAATTTTAATGGATTATCTAGCAATTTTTTTTATTATTTACTGAAATATTTGATAAAGGAAGGAAGGAAATGCCGAAATCTACCAAAGGTTTGTTGATTGCGGTGAAGTCTGAATTGCGGTCTGTTGTTCTCGAGACGGCGGTTACTTTGGTCGAGGAATTATGGGTTGGTTTAACCTTTAACGGCTCTCATTGTATATTTGGAGGAGTGTATATTCCGCCAGTGTCTTCTCTGGCTATTTACGAGGATCATATAGCTAACATAGCTCTAATAAATGATAGTTTTCCGAAATCGAAGATTGCAGTCATCAGCGACTATAATCTTCCAAATTTTGTTCAATCCATTATTTCTATTGACTCTAAGGAGGATTATAATTATAATGAGAGATCTTTGTACGAGGCTATGTGCTTATATGATCTTGTGCAACTTAATAACATTTTTAATGGTAACAATACTATACTAGATTTAGTCTTTTGTAATTGTTTGTATATATCTGTCAGAAAGTGTGATATACCATTGACTGCGATCGATGCACATCACCCTCCTCTTGAGATAGACATAGGATTTGACCAAAATATTTTATTACATGACTCTATTGGCACTCGAATAGAGAATTTTAATTTTTTCAGGGCCGACTATGACTCTCTTAACGATTTTTTTGGAAATGTTGACTGGAATATTTTGTCTTCGTGTTCACATAGTAAGCTGTTCAATTATTTTACTCAATAGTTTACAGCGCAGTAGATATATATGTTCCTAAAAAACGTGTTGGGTCCTTGAAATATCCTTCTTATTTCTCAAGGCAAACTATTTCATTAATATCAAGGAAGAACAAAGTTTTCAACATATTTAGGAAAACCAGACTGCCATCGGATGAGGATTCTTATAAGAACTTAATAAGGGACTCTAAAAAATCTATCAATTCTGATTATAATAACTTTGTGACTACAACCCAATTCGCTATCCTGAATAACGTAAAATCCTTGTGGTCCTATATTAGGCCCAAGGGCGATGTTGCAGGATATCCCAAAGAAATGATTTTTGGTAACCTTATCTCCTCTAATTCTAAGGAAGCGGCCAATCTTTTTGCTTGTTTTTTCAAATCTGTATATATTCAACACAGCCAAACTCAGTATAATAATATCCACATGCCTTCTTTGATTGATGTCAATCTTTGCAACGTCTATGTTGACTCTGATACGGTCTTCCGCAAAATGATTGATCTTTACATGAAAAAGGGCGCTGGGTTGTATATATATATATATATATATATATATATATATATATATACACAAATTATCTCTCAGAAATGGTGTATTTCCTATCATTTGGAAATCTGCAGTTATCAGGCCACTTTTTAAGACTGGCAACAGGAATGATATATCCAATTATCGTCCCATCTCTGGTCTGAACTGTATAGCAAAGATCCTCGAAAAAATAGTAACAGATGTTCTGGTTACAACATACAGAAATGCTATTTCCACTTCTCAACACGGTTTTTTTCCAGGTCGCTCCTGTCAAACCAATTTGAGCTTATTCTCGAATTTTTTGGCGACTGCTCTCGATGGTGGTTTGCAAGTCGACGCAGTCTACTTCGACTTTAAAGAAGCTTTTGATCGCATCAGATTCTGCTTAAAAAGCTGAGAGTTTACGGAATACAAGATCCTTTATTGCCTTGGTTTAGAAGTTATCTTGAGGATCGAGTTCAGACTATAGTTATTAACGGTTTTTAATCAGACCCATTTGTGGTTAAATCTGGGGTTCCACAAGGATCCCACTTGGGTCCAATCATGCTTATTAATGACTTGGGGCTTATATTCAAACTTATGTTCAAAAATTGTCATTTTTTGATCTTTGCGGACGACCTTAAAATTTACCGTGTTATCAGAGATACCAGTGACTATAGTCTTTTGCAGGATGATATCAAGAGTTTGGACTCATGGTGCATGGAAAATCATTTACAGCTAAACGTGGCGAAATGTAAAATTATTTCATTTAGCAGAAAGAAATCTCCAGTCTTGGAATCATGTACCATCGGTGGCTGTGGGCTCGAATGGGTAAATTTGGTGAATGATCTGGGAGTTTTGTTTGATTGGGTCATTGCAAAGTATTCAAGATGTCGGGTTTTATGAAACGACAGTGCTCCGAAGTATTAAAAATGCTTTTTATTTCGTTAGTTCGAAGTCATCTCGACTATTGCTGTAACGTCTGGTCGCCATTTTATCGGATTCACATCTCATGAATTGCAAGAGTTCAGATGATGTTTGTCAACTTTTTGCTTTTTAAACTTCATTAAACAGATCGCTGGAAAATGTTTGGTCTAGAAACTCTGGAGCATCGTCGGATAAGACTAACCCTGTCATTTTACCACAAACTCCTCATTGGTCAGATTGATTATCCTGAGCTACGGGCATTGCTTAATTTTAAAGTACCTCCCGTAGGACGAGGCAACCTGAGACTTTTTGGTTAAATTACGTACGATATTGGGAAAAATGAGATTATGAATAGAATCATGGGGTACTTTAATAAATATCTACCATTTGATTTCAATTACAACTGCAGCATAATAAAGTTCAACACATCGGTAAGATCAACCTTGAGTGGTCTTCTTGTTCCCAACCGTTTCTATTGACATTTTCTTGATTTTATTTGTGTGACGTCTGGTGATGTGTGTCAAATCCTATGTTATATTTTGTAATATTTAATTAAGTGTTTTATGTCTTAAGAAAACAACATTTTTATGTTTATATTTAATACTTGTATATTTTTTTGTATTTCTGATACTTTATTTTTAGTTATATACTTTTTAAATCCCTTAACTTTCTTTTATATAATATGCACTACTTGGGCTACGGGCCTCTAATTGTACTTGCTTGAATAAATAAATAAATCGACAAAATAAGCCTAAGGGCTGGTATTTTCATCTCCGTATAATTTTATTCGGTGGATATTTTCTATGGTTACAATTTTCCCAACAATAGTTTTCCATTTATTTATCCTTTAAATAAACAGTTATACAGATGTCCCAAATAACCATCTAACGGATAAGATATCTAACAGATAAAACTTATATTGACTATCTGTTGGACAAAATTTAATGTGCAGAATAAATACCGCTGTTTTGACTTGAAGATACCGTGCCTTAGGGTGAAAATTACACTCTTATGGGCTATATGTTGAATAAAATTTAATCTGCACACCAAATACCGCTATTGGACGTAAAAATACCGAGCCTAAAATAATAAATTTAAAACTGTCTAATAGGTTAATAGTCTGATTTTTTTTATTATAGAGGTGGTTAGTCCTTAACCCAGATTGACTGAGTCATCTGTGCCTTTACGCATCAACTACCATCATTGTTTTACGAGATGAAAAGGCCATCAATTGGATTATAGCTTGTAATTGACAAATAATTGGATACTCGACGGGTCATTACATGACTCGATAAAAGAAGTCGTATTACTTCTAACGAAAGAAAAAGGCATTAGATCAATTTTGCGTGTAATTGAAAACGGGGTTGCCGAATTGGATGGTAACACTTTTTCCTACTTTATTTAAGATGTGGTATGAACAGAGCTCAAAACCTATCGAAAGAATTTCATTTGTCATGAAACATTATTTTAAAGGCGGCTTTAAATTGAATTAAAAAAAATACCTTTATGATTATAAAAATTAGCCCAATATCAGAATCTATCCTTTCCAAATTCAAAATAATATATGTAAATTACCCCATACTTTTCTTTCAACTTTTTCAATCAAAATGGTCCATACTATCACGTGTTAAAATATTTGTAGTCAAATCCCTAACACCCTGTATAATACGAGAAGCATTAAAAGATAATTTAAAGAACAGGTTTTTCAGATATAGAACTAAATGATAACTTTACTTTTGCGACCATTTTAGATCCAAGTGCAGTTTCTTTGACAACAAAGATCACATCAAATCTAAATTTATCAGAATAATAAAATCGGAAATGCGGACAGTCATTGTCCACTATTTCTATTGAGGAGCTCGGATAAACTCGGATTCCGATGATGAATCACTTAGTCGCATTAAGGAAAAAAAATCAATCATCTATATCTGTCTGGAATATAGTAGCAAGAGTTGCTTCTACTTCTTATTCTTCAGAAGAGATTGGAACTGTCAACAAACAAACAACAGTATGCTCTATTGTCTCAGGAAAATTGTTACAATTTTATGGACAAAGCGAAATTTACCTTAAAACAAAAAAAAAAACAAACCAATGAAAAATAGGTCAATGCAAATACATAAATTGTAAATATAACATAACAGGTGACATTAACAACAACATTGAAATAAAAGTTACGCGACCTTAAACTCTATTTTGTTATCGTTAAGGCGAGCGTGCGGCAACGGCTGTGTGTTTGATGTTCGACGCTTAAAGTCCCTGGCTCGATTCCAAGCTGAGGTAGATTTTGTTAAGAATACATAATGCCCTTGCTTTGTGATGGTTTGGTGGTTGCGCGCTCTATCAGTAATACGCTAAAAACACATCTCAAATAGCATCGTTCGGATTCGACGATAAACTGTAGGTCCTATATACATGAGTAAATTACATCTAAGACACACAGCATAGGTATATTCGAGAGGTAGGCCGATATCCAGCAGTGGATGAAAACGCTGTTGATGATGATGATATAAGCAAAATAAGTGAAGTTAAACAAAAAGTGTACTGACCTGATAGAGTAATTAAAGTGTATTAAAAAAAATGTACAACTTTAATCTAATATGTAACAAAAATAATCGATGTTAACGGACTATCAGACAGTTCATTCCTTATAAAAGATTTTCAAATTCTATGCTAGCAACTGGAACATGACACCCAAAAAGATTTAAGTAAATAAGTAACTAAAAAACATTTTAATGAGACTTATTCGTTATAAAAATCATTAACGTAGTAAAAAGGTCTTTCAGTGAGGTACGCTTTGGTTTTTTTTCGAAAGAGTGCAAACATAGGGATTGTTTTTAAATGTTCTGGAAGATGATTGTAAAGTTTTATGGTAGTGTGCTCTATTATTTAGACCAAACAAATAGTGAATTGCTCTCTTTTGAAGCCTAAAAATACTAAGAAATTGCTCGGTGGTACAGCAAACCCAAAAGGGAAGGTCATAGCGGAGATGGGATTCGAATAGAGAGAAATTAAGTCTGGCAGAAGACACGGCCAGTCAAGGTATCAATATGCTTAGACCATTTTAGGTTGTTATTTATATTCAAACCCAGCAATTTAGCCGACTCAACGTATTTAATATTTCTGTTAAGTAGCTGAAGTGGTTGTAAAGTCCCCTTATAAGATAAGGCCACCGTTTTATCCACATTGAAGCAAAGAAGATTGGAATCGGACCAAGCCTTAATCATAAGAAGGTCGTTGGAAATATTAGAATAATAATAACAATAATAAACGTCTTTTTATTGATAGGCTGATAGGCCGAGAGACCTAGCTACTCTTACATATAACCTTAGTCTGATATTGGTTAGGTAGATAGTAAATCTATAATACAGTAAATACAAAACACATACTAAATATACCTATAACAATCATACACTTATTAACTAACTTATTAAAAATAATAAAAACAAATCTGTATACCTAAAATGAACAATGCGACAGGGGAACGGAGGAAGAAGGGAGGAAAGGAAATGCAGCAAAAATGCAATCTCTGTCTATATCTGCTTTTAAATTGGTTAGAATTTAATAATTAAAGATCGGGAGAAATTTTGTTATATAAGTGCGTGGCCTGATACGTGAAGCATCTCCTAAACAAGGCAGTCGAGTGTTTCGGTATGCTCAGCAGCCCTCTATGTCTTGTGTTAAGTACATGTATTTGATGAGATACAGAGGAGTCGCAGTTGCCATAAGTATATGTAGAAACGAAGCGAAATGCAGCTCTCTTTGTTTCTCCATTTTGAGCCAGTTCAAACCATAGAAATGCTCAGAAATATGGTCGAATTCTCTTAGGCAGCACACAAAGCGACAGCAAGAGTTCTGCCCTCTCTGAATACGGTTACTTTGAATAACATTTAAAAATGGTCCATAGACGAAATCACAGTAGTTAAAAAATGACAAAACTAACGACTGACACAATACAGTTTTGAGTTTCTTCGATAACACATGTCGATTAGCGTATAAAAGTTTCAAGTTTCCAAAAGACAGCAGACAATTAATATATGGCGTCAATTTTAAGTGATCATCTATCAATAGTCCTAGAGATTTCACCTTCAGGCCTCCAAGGTAGATTACAACAGATTTTGATGGGTTTAGTTTAAGATCGTGAAGTTCAGAGAGGTTGTTAATGCGCCCCAATTGTTTATTTACAATATATTCGGCAACGTGATGTTCAAGAGGCATGAAACTAAAACCTATTTGAACGTCATCAGTATAAGCCTGATAAGAGCAGCTATTAATGTTCTCCAGAAT
This sequence comes from Kuschelorhynchus macadamiae, assembly GCA_030620095.1. Lineage (NCBI taxonomy): Eukaryota > Metazoa > Arthropoda > Insecta > Coleoptera > Curculionidae > Kuschelorhynchus > Kuschelorhynchus macadamiae. The sequence continues at coordinate 11,288 of JAUTXW010000522.1, read as the reverse complement.
TTCTGCCGAATATATGAGGAACAATAGGGGACCCAGTATTGAACCCTGCGGTACTCCCGATTTTACTGGGAGAGAGGAAGATATTTTTCGGATTGATCAAAACCGTAATGCTCCAGCTTCGTACACAGAAGTGAGTGACTTATAGTGTCAAATGCCTTGGAAAAATCCAACAGTATCAGCCCCGAGACACGACCAGCATCCAAGTCCCACACCACAGTATCCAGAACACCAGAGAGAGCTGCAGCAGTGCTATGACCTTTTTGAAAGCCAAATTGACATGACGGGATTATTTTGCAAGACTGCAATATTCGTTCACTTGTCCGTAGATTATTCTCTCGAGTATTTTGGACACAACCGGCAGCAAACTAATAGGCCGCAAATCGCCATGACTCTCAGGTCTGCTGATCTTCAGCAGAGGTAGAACATTTGACAACTTCCAAGACGAGGGAAAATAACTTCTTTCTAGGCAGACATTGACAAGATGGATCAGAAAGAGCAATAAAAAGGTGCAGCAGTATTTTAGCATTGATAAAGGTATGCCATCAGAACCAGATGCATATTCTGATAAACACCGATCATCTCACCGCAGTCACTTTCCCGAAAAACCGAAGAAAAATATTTATTTATGTCCTCAACATCTCTCAGTCTCTCAGGCACCTCGAGCGAATTGTTCATATCTTTGAGGGTTTTCCAGAGTTTTCTACTGGTGCCCTCCCTAACCACCACACCAAGTGTCACGCTTCTCAACCGCCTATAACGATCCCAATCATCCGGCGATCTGGTAGACCTAAACCGAGCGTAGGCTCTATCTCAATCCTTCATTAGTTGTTTATCACCCTCGGTTAGCCAAGGTATCCTTGGTTTTGTGACTCGTACAGTTTTTACTGGAGCATGGATATTAAAAATCTCGTTTATGAAACTGGAGAATAGTTTAATTTTATTTTCTATGTTATTTCCATAAATTATACTAAGCCAGGGTTTTGAAATCAAATCGAGATAAAACTGTGGATAACTAAAATTTTTAAAATCACGAAATGTAACTAATTTAGGTTTAAACTTTTTCACAGGCATCCCCAGCTCACAAATAGTCAGTCTGTGATCAGATATCAGATCTGCAGGCACAACATCGGAGGAAGAAACCAGCTTGCGATCAGAGATAAAAATTGGGTCGATCAGTGTGGCGGCTGAGCCTGATACTCTGGTCGGCTCATAGATGACCTGGACAAAACCATAGGAGTCAAAGTATTATCATTATTTAAAAGATTAACATTGATATCACCCATACAAACAACGTGATTCACAGACGGATGTACAAGAGACAAAACATTATCCAAGCTATCCAACGATTGGCGGATGTTGGTCGCAGGAGGTCTATAAAATACTGCTATCGCTAGGGTTAAACCATTTGTTCTAATTTTTATCCAGAGTTGTTCAATGGATACTTGATCATCTTCAGCAAAATTAAGTTCTTCTACCGGCAAAGAATTTCTTATGTATATCGCAACACCTCCACGTCTAGTCTAACGAATGTAAAGACGTTGTATCAAAATCACTCCATGTTATGCTTGTGTCGTCAGCAAAGAGAGAGATTTTTCCATTAATGTTTAGGTTGATCATAGCATTAATGTATAACAAAAAAAGAATAGGTCCCGAGACCGAAACTTGAGGGACTCCGCTTGTAATCAATTTACAAACAGAATCAGAACCATTTGCCCTTACAAATTGTTGCCTATTCCCGAGATAAGATTTAAACCAATTTAAAGAAATACCACAGATTCCCATAAAAATTCAGTTTGCTCATCAAAATTTCATGACTAACACAGTCAAAGGCTTTTGTATAGTCACAAAAAACGGAGGCGGTGGAGTGGTAGATGTAGATGCCGGAGCTAAGAAATACTATTAATTGAAAGAAAAGACTTTCCTATATTATCAAAGTATGTGTATAACTATTTATCCCCGCAGCAACCACAATATTCAGTCTTCATTTTTTTCATTTGTCAGTTTGTGAGCGTCTTTTTTGAGTTTGATCTATTTAGTATTATTAAAAGGAAAAACACTAGATTTTATTTATACGGATATTTGGCCGAATGTTTAGTATCCATCCAAATCCGGCTAAATCGAGAAAAGTAGCCGCATAGGCCGAGTATTGGTGGCATCCCTAGTTTGTACCTATGGTTTTTACGTAGTGATATGACCTATAATTTCCAAAATTTAAAGCCATATCCTATTAAGCGCAATTGGAATTGGAAAGAATATAATAACTGACATATTGCAAATAGCAATGAGAAAATGCAATTAAGTTTTTAACGCATTTCATTTAAAACCTAACAATACACATTTCTTTTATAGTTTTCTTCTTAAATTTGTCTGTAAATAACAAACTTTCTTCATATATTAGTTGTATCGAAAGATTTGTTGTATATTGCTGTTTTAATGCCCTTTTTAATAGGATACTATGCCCAAAAAATAACGGTAAATTACCTACGAAATTAGTTCCGGCATTTTTAATGACCTTAATAATGAGTGAAAATTTTAAAACCCCATTAAAAGAGTCGTAAAAGTTTGTATTAAAATATTAATTTTACATGGCAGGCATGAAACGGCAATTAAAAGAAAAATGTTTTTAATAAAAGGCGCTTCTGTTCGGATTAGCTTATCTGGAACGACCCAAAAAGATATAGATTTCATTAAGCAGTTATAAATGTTTATACATTTGTTCATGTATATTTCTTCCGTAATAAGTGGAACAAACTATATTAGTATTATCACAGACCGGCAGCTTTATCACTGCTTCCGGAAATTTTTCGAGTGTCCGGACTTTATTCCACTGTCGGTTCGTATCCATTTTTAGCGTGTCTAAAAGCATTTGCGGAGATATTTTCTTGGACTTTTCGAATGTTTGTCATATTCTAGATCATGTCCAAAGCTATTTTGCTATTTTTACTTTAACAGTACAAAAATTAGAAATAAATACATTAAAATGCTAAGGATTTTAATTTTTTTAGAAAGAATTTTTTTAGAAATAATTAATTTTATTAAATAAAAACTAAGCGGGAATAGAAGCAACAGTTGACCTATACATATAATCTGAATTGGTAGTAATCTGGACTAGGTGAAAACCAACGTAGGAAGCCCGTATTTAATTAATAAAAGTGAAGTTTAAACACTATAGATGGCGTCAATTTACAATTACATTTATTGATCATTAGTTTAATTTGTTAGATTATTCATTGGCAATGATTATTGGAGACAATTGGGATGTTATGTAACTCTGGTAATTTACTGAGAAAAGTTCTTTAGAGTCAAACCCTGTGTTCAGATATGAAATTACAGCCTCCTATATTTTTCATTAATTGGACTTCTTTCTTGGATATTTGTTTATTTGCAAAATCAAACACAATAAAATTAACTTGAAGTTTCGCCTATCATAGTGGGCTTTCTCAAAAATTGCCAGTTACTTAATTTTTTTTGGTACATGTAAAAAATATTTACTAATCAAATTATAAAAACAAATCTACAATTTTTTTAAAACTAATTTAAAATTTTATACTAATGTTGTTTATTTATTTATATTTGATTGATAGGTAGCAAGTTAGTGATTTGCTAGGCAACTCATGACACAGTTTTAGGTAAAAAAGTGTTTTTTTTTCGTTTTTTGAGGAATTTAAAGATAATTTTTTTGCTTTATTTTTTAATTTAGACCGTAGACTAAAATCAGACATTCACAATTACATACTACATTTTAAAAATAACGGTAGAAAATAGAGTAAAAGGGCATAAGTATACAAAGATGCGTCCACTGCATTACACAAACATGAAAAAAGCACAAATCACGAATTTCATTTTTCTGAAACCAAAATCATTGATGAAGATAAACTGTCCCAGAAATTCATTATGAAAGAAATGATTCATGTAAAAAAGAAAAAAGTAAATGATAAACAAGACATAAAAAAATATAAGTCAAATATACCACAATTTGATATTTAAGTATAGTTTTAACTTCGTCTAAGCCGTTTCGGGATCTAAGGACCATAAGACGCAAAGACCTGCAAAAATCTCGGAAAGGGATTTTTTACGATGACAAGACTTCATAAAAACACTCTAATTTTTCATTAATTTGGATGTAACTAATTAAAATATGATTTTAAAGCGGCGTTATTTATGTTTGTAATGCTTTATTTACTTTCTGCTCAGAAAAAAATAAATTTTCACAATGTAGCTTTAATATACTAGAAATAATATTATTTTTTCTTCTTTTATGTACAAATCCATCCAAATTTCACAATATAGCTTTGATATACTAGAAATAATTTTATTTTTTCTTCTTTTATGTACAAACATTATATCTATTAAAACTGAGCATCTCTCCTTCGACTATTGAAATTAAGTCGCTTAAAACGGAAGTCATAAACCTTAGCAAACGACCTATTTCCAAATTATTAAACTTTTTTTTTATCAGTCTGAAAAGTTTTATTACCCGAACGAAGAACATAGTGCGCCCATAAATTACGTCAAATCCGTTCCTAAATTGAATTACGACAATGCATCAATCAAACTACCGCAAACCCAAGTTGACGTTAAGTATTGGTTATTATTAAAAATACAAGAGTTATGGTTTATTGTGATGTAACATAAATTAATTATTTCTTTTAAGATAGATATTCAAAATGCTCTCAGAAAGAGCGCATTACTCAGTGTTGGTTACAAGAGGCTGCCCTCAAAGAAATGTTTTTATTGAACTTAGCCCTTGACAACCTTTTGCATTGTCTCAAATTTGAAGGATCTGAGGATGATCTTGCCATAAGATATATCTTTTACGAAGCTTCTTGATGGCGGCCTCACATTTCATATGAGCCATTAGGCAAGCAAAAAACGACCGTTATTAACCCAAAGCAGTGCCTTTGTATAGGTGCGACAAAGATATTAAAACATAGTATGCATACAATAGAAAAAAAAAGATGAGTCTCGATGCCTTAGCATTTTAGGTGGTTAAAATCACAAGAGGAAAGCGGGCCCATAAATTAATATATAATATATATATATATATATATATATATATATATATATATGTTATATCTATTCTCACCAGCTAGTTCATCATATAAGTTATGCCAACCTTGGTTCCCAGACTATCAGATATCACCCGCCAACGCAGTATTCAGAAGCCGAGCTTATCTCAATAACAAAAGTATCATATATCAGCAGGTGCCACTTGTTTACGAAAACAAGTCTATACCAAGAAAGCTTCATCAGCAGAACCCACGTCCTGACCCAAGTGTTCAAGAAAGAAGTAAACAGTTCCCACTGAGTCAGCATAACGAAACACATAAATAGTTATTTTCTTTGTATACAGTTCAGTTCAGTAAAGTTCAGTCTAGCTTCTCATTTGTTAAACGTCACGCTGTAATTTTGCAAGTTCAAATGTATATATTTTAATTTGTATTTTCAAGTAATAAAATAATTTTTTTTAAAAAGTAATTTCGCAAGAAAGTGATTTAACAAACTGGCGCAGTCGGTAGGATCTGAAAACGTCTAACAGAACACGAAGCCCTTGTGCACTCTCACTGTCGACGGAGGATCCCAATCCATTGTTCAGAAGAACCTGTGAAAACCAAGAAAAATACAAGAAGTACTGAAACTCAAGAAAAGCAGAGAAAATCACGACCCGACGTCACCAACTCGCAGTCAATCTACGGATTAGGAACACCTAGTGAAACCCCTGGTAGAATTTGCTGCAGAGAACACGACGAAGTCTGATGTTTCTACTAGTAACGTAAGACTGAATCATCTCGTTATTAATTTTCTTTATATTTTTCAATTTTCCAAAATATTGAATTTTTTTTATTCAAATTTAAGGAAATTGTTCGATTTTTCAATTTTGATATTTAGTTAACGAAAAACTGAATTCAAAAACAAGTTTCAAAAATACAAAAGAATATTTTAATTTCAAATTTTGATTATACAGTTAATCAAATTTCAGACAAACAAAACAAAACCACTTGAATTTTGTAGATTTTAGTATTGCTTTAATTTACGTTGATTTGTGTACTACTTTACGTACTGCCAATCAACCTAAATTCTTAATTTTAAGTTCGTATCCTTTATATAATATTGTGTGCCTATATTTGATAATATTGTGTGCCTATATTATTTTATTTTGATATATTGATATATTGAGCAACCATGACTGATAACGGAATACAAAATGTCCCTGAGACACCCGAAATTGAACCATATAAACTATCTGAAATATTTTCAATAATTCCTGAATACGATGGTGATCAAATTTTTCTCCAAACATTTCTCAATGCTTGTGATTGTGCTTACAATATGTCTACACGCGATCAAAAAGATTTATTAGTAATCCACATAAAAAATAAATTACGTGCAAGAGCAGCGCAGCTAATAAGCTCTCGCAACCCTATTTCTTATTTAGAAATAAAACAACTTTTAAATTCTCACTTTGGAGATACGCGAGACTTGTCTTCTTTAATACAAGACTTACAACGTATTAAACAATTACCAAATGAAAGTCCTTTAACCTTTGCTCAACCGACTTCAAGTGCTAAATGCAAAAATGCACGCTAACATACAAAAGTCTAATCTCACCCCACAACAAAAACAAGCTCAAATAACTCTAATCGAATCCATGTCTCTGAGTACCCTCTTAACTGGTCTTGAACCCCGTATTGGACACATAATTCGTGCCAGTAACCCAAGAGATCTTCTTGAAGCTCAAATACGTATTCGACGTGAACTTCAATTGTCTTATTTTGAATCTCAAAAAGTTTCAAAACCGAACCCACCAAAGCCATTCAACCAATCTTTGAAAAAAACAAACTTTCAAACACAAAAATGTTTTAAATGCGGACGTACTGGTCATTCAGCAAATCAATGCCATGCCAATAACGGACAACCACGTCCCAATTTTTCCCAAAGCTCAAATTTTCAGCGACCCCAGTTTGCCCCGCAAACAAATTCTCTTCAGTCACAAAGACCAAACATGCAACAACAAAGAAGCCCAAATACGCAAACCCCAAATATGATAAATAATCAATCAAATCAAAATAATTTCCAACGTCAACCGAATTCTAATTATTCTCGACCCTCAGTAATTCACAAAAATCCCAATTTTAAAGCTCACTTAGTTAGCACAGATAATAATCAAGAAAAATATTTTAATGACTATTATCAAGACTATCAACAAGATTATCAACAAGATTACCAAGATCCCTCATACTTTTCTTATGAAGACACCTCTACTTTATTCGGAAATGAATACGACAATTTTTATGAGAATCCAGATCCCAATTTAAACTTTAACGAATCAATCGAAAACGATCAAAATTTTCCAATCGAGGAAAATCAAAATTTTCTTTTATCCCCAGATCAAAACCATCCACCCAATTCTTATATACCCAAATTTTAACGAACCATTTCTTTTAACCACAGATGCTAGTACTTTTGCAATAGGCGCTGTGTTATCACAAGGACCTGTAGGAAAAGATTTACCAATTGGCTATGCATCTAGAACCTTATGTAAAGCCGAAACAAATTATTCAACTATTGAACGTGAACTCCTTGCAATTGTATGGGCAGTAAAACATTTTCGCCCGTATCTTTTTGGCAGAAAATTTAAACTAATTACAGACCACCGCCCTCTTACTTGGCTTTTTTCAATTAAAGACCCAGGTAGTAGACTCGCACGCTGGAGACTTAAACTCGAAGAATATGAGTATGAAATAATTTACAAACCCGGTAAGATTAATAAAAACGCAGACGCATTATCAAGAATTAAAATTAATCATTTTAATCAATGCGCAAAATTCCAATCAAAACTTTCTATTTTTGCGACAAATCAAGACGATGACGAAAATTCTAATAACTCAAATTTAAATTTCGATGATGAAAAAATAACCGAAGATTACAACACATTTGCTAATATGTACGAAACAAAATCTTTAATTGATTATTCAAAAATTGAAACTTCAAATGAACAACTTCTAAATAAATCACATAAAAACATAATAACCTTTTTTCAACAAAAGAATTTAGGAGAATTACAACATGAAATATTAGAAGACATTTTTGAAGAAAATGCAGATTTTTCAATGCAAAGACTAAATATTTTCTCTAGTAAAGCAGTCAAAAATCGGAAATATTACATAATTCCTTTGTTACTCGACCCAGAAAATATAGTCCAACATCTTTTCTATATTATTTATACAGGACAAAACGAATTTGACCTTTTGTCAACATATTTTCTCGAAAATAAAATAGACCTTCCTATTCTTGAAATATTTTCTTTTATCTTTGCAGATAAAGATATTAAAATATGTATTTGTCAAAATATTGTAACCATCCCAGATAAAGACCAAATACCAATTATATTGGAACAATACCATTTAGGCAAAAGTAATTTACACCGCGGAATTAATGAAACTTTAAGACGCATCAAAGAAAAATATAATTGGCCCAAAATGATTAAAGATGTAGAAAACTTTATAAAAAGTTGTGAAACATGTCAAAAAATTAAAATATGCCGAAAAAATTTAAGCAACCCTTTAGTGCTAACAGAAACACCGAAAACACCATTTGAACGAATAAATATTGATATATTTGAATATCCATCTAAAAACTATGCTTTGACAATACGAGACGAACTTACTAAATTTACCCAAGCTTATCCAATTGAAGATAAAACGGCAAAAACTATCGTTAATACTATTATTTTATTTTTCCAACATTATGGTACCCCACTACGAATCCATTGTGATTATGGCCGTGAATTTAATAATACATTAATGAAAGACCTATGTGAACTATACGACATAAAAATAACATTTTCAAGTGTAGGTCATCCCCAATCAAACGGCTCTTTAGAAAGATTTCACGCTACACTTAGCGAAATGATAAGAGCTAATCAAACCGAAAACCCACATGAACATCCGTTCAACGTACTTCCGTATGCTGTTATTTGTTACAATAACACGAAAAATAAAACCCACGGTTTTACGCCCTTTGAACTAATTTTTCGGACATACTTTTCTAGACCCCCTGAAACCCTATATAATGAGATAAACCTCATATCAAAATACACACGTGATTTAAACAATCGTAGGCAATTCCTTTATAAATCTGCTCGTAATAAAACGAAACAACAAAAGAAAAAGCAAAAGAACGTTTCGATCAACATGTTGCCAAACATCCTTATGATTATAAAATAGGTGAAAAAGTATATGTACGTGAATCCCAAATTAAAGATAAGGCTCAAAACAAATTTAATGGCCCTTTCGAAATTCTCGAAATTTATCAAAACTCAGCCCTTTTATTAAATCCCAATTCTAAACAAAAATCTAAAATAAATTTTGATAGATTAAAACCATACTACGAGCAAATTTCTCTTCCAGGACCATCCTCGGACTGTCATCAGTCGTCCAGTCCCAATACTCCATAAGTCCAATTAACAACACGATAGGAGTCTTCTTTCATGAAGAAGCAAAAATAAGAATATCTAATGATAAATGGACATTACTTGTATATATAAGATTTAGAACCAATTAAGGATACAATTGTAAATAATGATAGAATTTTAGAAAACCTTATTAATAATATTAATGAAGACGTACCACGAATGAAAGCATTTAAATGAAGTACTAACACATATTAGTCTCCTTAGACAAATATCAGGAGCTGTAAATCAAAAATATACAGAAATAATGGCAGATACTAAAAAATATATTTTTAGAGAAAAACGTGGAATTTTTAATGGTATAGGAACATTTTGGAAAGCAATTACAGGAAACTTAGATGCTTCCGATGGCGAATATTTTAATGACTGTATAGAAAAAATAACACATGATGAATATCAAATCGAAAATCTTCTTAAAAATCAAATTTCAGTAACTACCTCAGTAATAAAAGAATTTAATTCAACTATTCAGAAACTTAAAATTGACGAAGAAACATTCAATAATGACATAATAGAAATACGAAAATCAATACTGGATATTTCTGACGATCTGAAATATTATTCCTCTCAAATAGAAATATTAAATATTTGCGAACTATTAATGGAAAGCTATTCATTTCTTGAAAATTCCTTGAATGATATTATAAATTCAATTGTTTTCGCCCGTTTACGAATTTTACACAGTTCGATTATTACACCTTTTGACCTAATAGAATCACTAAAGCACATATCTCAATCATTGCAGAGAAATAATTTACCTTTGCTAATTCACCCTTCAAGCGTGGCTCAATATCTCAAATCATAGAACTAAGGCATACCAATATGATTCAAAAGTAATTTTTGTTCTCGAAATCCCATTAGTAGATCCAGAAAAATATATTCTCTTTCACTTATATCCAATACCAATTTTGGATAATCGAACAGGCCTTCACCACATTCTTTCAATAACAAATAATTTAATTGCGCGAAACGATGATTCATTATTATACATCACAATTCGCAACTTGGAATCATGCAAATCTTTGAGCAGCCGAACACTAATATGTTCCAACATCCTGCCATATCCAATAGACAGTGATGCTGTTTGTGAAGCCCAGTTACTACGATTAATCAATCGCCTTCCAAGAACGTGCCAAGTTTCAGTTATCCTAGCCAAAGACTATCATGTGCAAGAACTTAACCAAAACTCCTGGTTAGTTGCCGTTGCAGACCCTTTACCTGTGACCATTAAATGCGGTTCCAGAGACGTTGTTACCCAAACAATCAGTACCAACGCCATAATTAAACTCCAACCAGAGTGCAGTGCATTTATTGGCAGCACCAAAGTTCTAGCGAAGAAATTTGTAAATACCTATGACAATGTTACCTACAGCAACGTTCCAATCCAAATTCCATTTGATTGCTGCAGTCATTACCCTGAAAAGATTCACATACCAGACTTGAAGCCTCTTCAGTTACACCACATTGATACAGAAAATTTAAATATAGCTCAACATAAATTAAATGAATATTCTGATCAGTTGGACAGACTAATCAATCAACCATTCGTAAAGAAACATATCAGGTTGGTTTACGATCCTGACAGTAACTCTGATCATCAGTTTAATTATCCTGGCAAGTATTTTGTAATGTTATAGAAAAACCAAAAACCTCAGTATTGCAGCTGGTTGATGCCAAGTGATGCATCACCTGACTTCTTCTTTATGTTCATAGAATTTTGGACAATGGATAAAAGTAATATTTCCAAAAGGACTAATAGTACGGTTTGTGTACCAATATAAGTATGTGAGTATATGATGAATCAGTAAGTCACATA